>JASPKZ010003045.1:770000-915697 GCA_030220185.1 Diploptera punctata | reverse complement strand
GTGTCCCATCTCCGAAGTGGGTTATAATCCAGAATTGAGCCGTTTAGCGTATATCCTATAACTTAGCTATATTAAACAAGATAACATCGGGATAATAACTCCGTCTTCCAGGTGTCCCAATCTCAGAAGTGGGTTATAAATCCAGAATTGAGCCGTTTAGCGTATATCATATAACTTATCTATATATAAACAAGATAACATCGGGATAAAATAACTCCCGTCTTCCAGGTGTCCCAATCTCAGAAGTGGGTTATAAATCCAGAATTGAGCCGTTTAGCGTATATCATATAACTTATCTATATATAAACAAGATAGATACATCGGGATAAAATAACTCCCGTTCTTCCAGGTGTCCCAATCTCAGAAGTGGGTTATAAATCCAGAATTGAGCCGTTTAGCGTATATCATATAACTTATCTATATATAAACAAGATAACATCGGGATAAAATAACTCCCGTCTTCCAGGTGTCCCAATCTCAGAAGTGGGTTATAAATCCAGAATTGAGCCGTTTAGCGTATATCATATAACTTATCTATATATAAACAAGATAACATCGGGATAAAATAACTCCCGTCTTCCAGGTTGTCCCAATCTCAGAAGTGGGTTATAAATCCAGAATTGAGCCGTTTAGCGTATATCATATAACTTATCTATATATAAACAAGATAACATCGGGATAAAATAACTCCCGTCTTCCAGGTGTCCCAATCTCAGAAGTGGGTTATAAATCCAGAATTGAGCCGTTTTAGCGTATATCATATAACTTATCTATATATAAACAAGATAACATCGGGATAAAATAACTCCCGTCTTCCAGTGGTCCCAATCTCAGAAGTGGGTTATAAATCCAGAATTGAGCCGTTTAGCGTATATCATATAACTTATCTATATATAAACAAGATAACATCGGGATAAAATAACTCCCGTCTTCCAGGTGTCCCAATCTCAGAAGTGGGTTATAAATCCAGAATTGAGCCGTTTAGCGTATATCATATAACTTATCTATATATAAACAAGATAACATCGGGATAAAATAACTCCGTCTTCCAGGTGTCCCCAATCTCAGAAGTGGGTTATAAATCCAGAATTGAGCCGTTTAGCGTATATCATATAACTTATCTATATATAAACAAGATAACATCGGGATAAAATAACTCCCGTCTTCCAGGTGTCCCAATCTCAGAAGTGGGTTATAAATCCAGAATTGAGCCGTTTAGCGTATATCATATAACTTATCTATATATAAACAAGATAACATCGGGATAAAATAACTCCCGTCTTCCAGGTGTCCCAATCTCAGAAGTGGGTTATAAATCCAGAATTGAGCCGTTTAGCGTATATCATATAACTTATCTATATATAAACAAGATAACATCGGGATAAAATAACTCCCGTCTTCCAGGTGTCCCAATCTCAGAAGTGGGTTATAAATCCAGAATTGAGCCGTTTAGCGTATATCATATAACTTATCTATATATAAACAAGATAACATCGGGATAAAATAACTCCCGTCTTCCAGGTGTCCCAATCTCAGAAGTGGGTTATAAATCCAGAATTGAGCCGTTTAGCGTATATCATATAACTTATCTATATATAAACAAGATAACATCGGGATAAAATAACTCCCGTCTTCCAGGTGTCCCAATCTCAGAAGTGGGTTATAAATCCAGAATTGAGCCGTTTAGCGTATATCATATAACTTATCTATATATAAACAAGATAACATCGGGATAAAAATAACTCCCGTCTTCCAGGTGTCCCAATCTCAGAAGTGGGTTATAAATCCAGAATTGAGCCGTTTAGCGTATATCATATAACTTATCTATATATAAAACAAGATAACATCGGGATAAAATAACTCCCGTCTTCCAGGTGTCCCAATCTCAGAAGTGGGTTATAAATCCAGAATTGAGCCGTTTAGCGTATATCATATAACTTATCTATATATAAACAAGATAACATCGGGATAAAATACTCCCGTCTTCCAGGTGTCCCAATCTCAGAAGTGGGTTATAAATCCAGAATTGAGCCGTTTAGCGTATATCATATAACTTATCTATATATAAACAAGATAACATCGGGATAAAATAACTCCCGTCTTCCAGGTGTCCCAATCTCAGAAGTGGGGTTATAAATCCAGAATTGAGCCGTTTAGCGTATATCATATAACTTATCTATATATAAACAAGATAACATCGGGATAAAATAACTCCCGTCTTCCAGGTGTCCCAATCTCAGAAGTGGGTTATAAATCCAGAATTGAGCCGTTTAGCGTATATCATATAACTTATCTATATATAAACAAGATAACATCGGGATAAAATAACTCCCGTCTTCCAGGTGTCCCAATCTCAGAAGTGGGTTATAAATCCAGAATTGAGCCGTTTAGCGTATATCATATAACTTATCTATATATAAACAAGATAACATCGGGATAAAATAACTCCCGTCTTCCAGGTGTCCCAATCTCAGAAGTGGGTTATAAATCCAGAATTGAGCCGTTTAGCGTATATCATATAACTTATCTATATATAAACAAGATAACATCGGGATAAAATAACTCCCGTCTTCCAGGTGTCCCAATCTCAGAAGTGGGTTATAAATCCAGAATTGAGCCGTTTAGCGTATATCATATAACTTATCTATATATAAACAAGATAACATCGGGATAAAATAACTCCCGTCTTCCAGGTGTCCCAATCTCAGAAGTGGGTTATAAATCCAGAATTGAGCCGTTTAGCGTATATCATATAACTTATCTATATATAAACAAGATAACATCGGGATAAAATAACTCCCGTCTTCCAGGTGTCCCAATCTCAGAAGTGGGTTATAAATCCAGAATTGAGCCGTTTAGCGATATCATATAACTTATCTATATATAAACAAGATAACATCGGGATAAAATAACTCCCGTCTTCCAGGTGTCCCAATCTCAGAAGTGGGTTATAAATCCAGAATTGAGCCGTTTAGCGTATATCATATAACTTATCTATATATAAACAAGATAACATCGGGATAAAATAACTCCCGTCTTCCAGGTGTCCCAATCTCAGAAGTGGGTTATAAATCCAGAATTGAGCCGTTTAGCGTATATCATATAACTTATCTATATATAAACAAGATAACATCGGGATAAAATAACTCCCGTCTTCCAGGTGTCCCAATCTCAGAAGTGGGTTATAAATCCAGAATTGAGCCGTTTAGCGTATATCATATAACTTATCTATATATAAACAAGATAACATCGGGATAAAATAACTCCCGTCTTCCAGGTGTCCCAATCTCAGAAGTGGGTTATAAATCCAGAATTGAGCCGTTTAGCGTATATCATATAACTTATCTATATATAAACAAGATAACATCGGGATAAAATAACTCCCGTCTTCCAGGTGTCCCAATCTCAGAAGTGGGTTATAAATCCAGAATTGAGCCGTTTAGCGTATATCATATAACTTATCTATATATAAACAAGATAACATCGGGATAAAATAACTCCCGTCTTCCAGGTGTCCCAATCTCAGAAGTGGGTTATAAATCCAGAATTGAGCCGTTTAGCGTATATCATATAACTTATCTATATATAAACAAGATAACATCGGGATAAAATAACTCCCGTCTTCCAGGTGTCCCAATCTCAGAAGTGGGTTATAAATCCAGAATTGAGCCGTTTAGCGTATATCATATAACTTATCTATATATAAACAAGATAACATCGGGATAAAATAACTCCCGTCTTCCAGGTGTCCCAATCTCAGAAGTGGGTTATAAATCCAGAATTGAGCCGTTTAGCGTATATCATATAACTTATCTATATATAAACAAGATAACATCGGGATAAATAACTCCCGTCTTCCAGGTGTCCCAATCTCAGAAGTGGGTTATAAATCCAGAATTGAGCCGTTTAGCGTATATCATATAACTTATCTATATATAAACAAGATAACATCGGGATAAAATAACTCCCGTCTTCCAGGTGTCCCAATCTCAGAAGTGGGTTATAAATCCAGAATTGAGCCGTTTAGCGTATATCATATAACTTATCTATATATAAACAAGATAACATCGGGATAAAATAACTCCCGTCTTCCAGGTGTCCCAATCTCAGAAGTGGGTTATAAATCCAGAATTGAGCCGTTTAGCGTATATCATATAACTTATCTATATATAAACAAGATAACATCGGGATAAAATAACTCCCGTCTTCCAGGTGTCCCAATCTCAGAAGTGGGTTATAAATCCAGAATTGAGCCGTTTAGCGTATATCATATAACTTATCTATATATAAACAAGATAACATCGGGATAAAATAACTCCCGTCTTCCAGGTGTCCCAATCTCAGAAGTGGGTTATAAATCCAGAATTGAGCCTTTTAGCGTATATCATATAACTTATCTATATATAAACAAGATAACATCGGGATAAAATAACTCCCGTCTTCCAGGTGTCCCAATCTCAGAAGTGGGTTATAAATCCAGAATTGAGCCGTTTAGCGTATATCATATAACTTATCTATATATAAACAAGATAACATCGGGATAAAATAACTCCCGTCTTCCAGGTGTCCCAATCTCAGAAGTGGGTTATAAATCCAGAATTGAGCCGTTTAGCGTATATCATATAACTTATCTATATATAAACAAGATAACATCGGGATAAAATAACTCCCGTCTTCCAGGTGTCCCAATCTCAGAAGTGGGTTATAAATCCAGAATTGAGCCGTTTAGCGTATATCATATAACTTATCTATATATAAACAAGATAACATCGGGATAAAATAACTCCCGTCTTCCAGGTGTCCCAATCTCAGAAGTGGGTTATAAATCCAGAATTGAGCCGTTTAGCGTATATCATATAACTTATCTATATATAAACAAGATAACATCGGGATAAAATAACTCCCGTCTTCCAGGTGTCCCAATCTCAGAAGTGGGTTATAAATCCAGAATTGAGCCGTTTAGCGTATATCATATAACTTATCTATATATAAACAAGATAACATCGGGATAAAATAACTCCCGTCTTCCAGGTGTCCCAATCTCAGAAGTGGGTTATAAATCCAGAATTGAGCCGTTTAGCGTATATCATATAACTTATCTATATATAAACAAGATAACATCGGGATAAAATAACTCCCGTCTTCCAGGTGTCCCAATCTCAGAAGTGGGTTATAAATCCAGAATTGAGCCGTTTAGCGTATATCATATAACTTATCTATATATAAACAAGATAACATCGGGATAAAATAACTCCCGTCTTCCAGGTGTCCCAATCTCAGAAGTGGGTTATAAATCCAGAATTGAGCCGTTTAGCGTATATCATATAACTTATCTATATATAAACAAGATAACATCGGGATAAAATAACTCCCGTCTTCCAGGTGTCCCAATCTCAGAAGTGGGTTATAAATCCAGAATTGAGCCTTTTAGCGTATATCATATAACTTATCTATATATAAACAAGATAACATCGGGATAAAATAACTCCCGTCTTCCAGGTGTCCCAATCTCAGAAGTGGGTTATAAATCCAGAATTGAGCCGTTTAGCGTATATCATATAACTTATCTATATATAAACAAGATAACATCGGGATAAAATAACTCCCGTCTTCCAGGTGTCCCAATCTCAGAAGTGGGTTATAAATCCAGAATTGAGCCGTTTAGCGTATATCATATAACTTATCTATATATAAACAAGATAACATCGGGATAAAAATAACTCCCGTCTTCCAGGTGTCCCAATCTCAGAAGTGGGTTATAAATCCAGAATTGAGCCTTTTAGCGTATATCATATAACTTATCTATATATAAACAAGATAACATCGGGATAAAATAACTCCCGTCTTCCAGGTGTCCCAATCTCAGAAGTGGGTTATAAATCCAGAATTGAGCCTTTTAGCGTATATCATATAACTTATCTATATATAAACAAGATAACATCGGGATAAAATAACTCCCGTCTTCCAGGTGTCCCAATCTCAGAAGTGGGTTATAAATCCAGAATTGAGCCGTTTAGCGTATATCATATAACTTATCTATATATAAACAAGATAACATCGGGATAAAATAACTCCCGTCTTCCAGGTGTCCCAATCTCAGAAGTGGGTTATAAATCCAGAATTGAGCCGTTTAGCGTATATCATATAACTTATCTATATATAAACAAGATAACATCGGGATAAAATAACTCCCGTCTTCCAGGTGTCCCAATCTCAGAAGTGGGTTATAAATCCAGAATTGAGCCTTTTAGCGTATATCATATAACTTATCTATATATAAACAAGATAACATCGGGATAAAATAACTCCCGTCTTCCAGGTGTCCCAATCTCAGAAGTGGGTTATAAATCCAGAATTGAGCCTTTTAGCGTATATCATATAACTTATCTATATATAAACAAGATAACATCGGGATAAAATAACTCCCGTCTTCCAGGTGTCCCAATCTCAGAAGTGGGTTATAAATCCAGAATTGAGCCGTTTAGCGTATATCATATAACTTATCTATATATAAACAAGATAACATCGGGATAAAATAAACTCCCGTCTTCCAGGTGTCCCAATCTCAGAAGTGGGTTATAAATCCAGAATTGAGCCTTTTAGCGTATATCATATAACTTATCTATATATAAACAAGATAACATCGGGATAAAATAACTCCCGTCTTCCAGGTGTCCCAATCTCAGAAGTGGGTTATAAATCCAGAATTGAGCCTTTTAGCGTATATCATATAACTTATCTATATATAAACAAGATAACATCGGGATAAAATAACTCCCGTCTTCCAGGTGTCCCAATCTCAGAAGTGGGTTATAAATCCAGAATTGAGCCGTTTAGCGTATATCATATAACTTATCTATATATAAACAAGATAACATCGGGATAAAATAACTCCCGTCTTCCAGGTGTCCCAATCTCAGAAGTGGGTTATAAATCCAGAATTGAGCCGTTTAGCGTATATCATATAACTTATCTATATATAAACAAGATAACATCGGGATAAAATAACTCCCGTCTTCCAGGTGTCCCAATCTCAGAAGTGGGTTATAAATCCAGAATTGAGCCTTTTAGCGTATATCATATAACTTATCTATATATAAACAAGATAACATCGGGATAAAATAACTCCCGTCTTCCAGGTGTCCCAATCTCAGAAGTGGGTTATAAATCCAGAATTGAGCCTTTTAGCGTATATCATATAACTTATCTATATATAAACAAGATAACATCGGGATAAAATAACTCCCGTCTTCCAGGTGTCCCAATCTCAGAAGTGGGTTATAAATCCAGAATTGAGCCGTTTAGCGTATATCATATAACTTATCTATATATAAACAAGATAACATCGGGATAAAATAACTCCCGTCTTCCAGGTGTCCCAATCTCAGAAGTGGGTTATAAATCCAGAATTGAGCCGTTTAGCGTATATCATATAACTTATCTATATATAAACAAGATAACATCGGGATAAAATAACTCCCGTCTTCCAGGTGTCCCAATCACAGAAGTGGGTTATAAATCCAGAATTGAGCCTTTTAGCGTATATCATATAACTTATCTATATATAAACAAGATAACATCGGGATAAAATAACTCCCGTCTTCCAGGTGTCCCAATCTCAGAAGTGGGTTATAAATCCAGAATTGAGCCTTTTAGCGTATATCATATAACTTATCTATATATAAACAAGATAACATCGGGATAAAATAACTCCCGTCTTCCAGGTGTCCCAATCTCAGAAGTGGGTTATAAATCCAGAATTGAGCCGTTTAGCGTATATCATATAACTTATCTATATATAAACAAGATAACATCGGGATAAAATAACTCCCGTCTTCCAGGTGTCCCAATCTCAGAAGTGGGTTATAAATCCAGAATTGAGCCGTTTAGCGTATATCATATAACTTATCTATATATAAACAAGATAACATCGGGATAAAATAACTCCCGTCTTCCAGGTGTCCCAATCTCAGAAGTGGGTTATAAATCCAGAATTGAGCCTTTTAGCGTATATCATATAACTTATCTATATATAAACAAGATAACATCGGGATAAAATAACTCCCGTCTTCCAGGTGTCCCAATCTCAGAAGTGGGTTATAAATCCAGAATTGAGCCGTTTAGCGTATATCATATAACTTATCTATATATAAACAAGATAACATCGGGATAAAATAACTCCCGTCTTCCAGGTGTCCCAATCTCAGAAGTGGGTTATAAATCCAGAATTGAGCCGTTTAGCGTATATCATATAACTTATCTATATATAAACAAGATAACATCGGGATAAAATAACTCCCGTCTTCCAGGTGTCCCAATCTCAGAAGTGGGTTATAAATCCAGAATTGAGCCTTTTAGCGTATATCATATAACTTATCTATATATAAACAAGATAACATCGGGATAAAATAACTCCCGTCTTCCAGGTGTCCCAATCTCAGAAGTGGGTTATAAATCCAGAATTGAGCCGTTTAGCGTATATCATATAACTTATCTATATATAAACAAGATAACATCGGGATAAAATAACTCCCGTCTTCCAGGTGTCCCAATCTCAGAAGTGGGTTATAAATCCAGAATTGAGCCTTTTAGCGTATATCATATAACTTATCTATATATAAACAAGATAACATCGGGATAAAATAACTCCCGTCTTCCAGGTGTCCCAATCTCAGAAGTGGGTTATAAATCCAGAATTGAGCCGTTTAGCGTATATCATATAACTTATCTATATATAAACAAGATAACATCGGGATAAAATAACTCCCGTCTTCCAGGTGTCCCAATCTCAGAAGTGGGTTATAAATCCAGAATTGAGCCGTTTAGCGTATATCATATAACTTATCTATATATAAAACAAGATAACATCGGGATAAAATAACTCCCGTCTTCCAGGTGTCCCAATCTCAGAAGTGGGTTATAAATCCAGAATTGAGCCGTTTAGCGTATATCATATAACTTATCTATATATAAACAAGATAACATCGGGATAAAATAACTCCCGTCTTCCAGGTGTCCCAATCTCAGAAGTGGGTTATAAATCCAGAATTGAGCCGTTTAGCGTATATCATATAACTTATCTATATATAAACAAGATAACATCGGGATAAAATAACTCCCGTCTTCCAGGTGTCCCAATCTCAGAAGTGGGTTATAAATCCAGAATTGAGCCGTTTAGCGTATATCATATAACTTATCTATATATAAACAAGATAACATCGGGATAAAATAACTCCCGTCTTCCAGGTGTCCCAATCTCAGAAGTGGGTTATAAATCCAGAATTGAGCCGTTTAGCGTATATCATATAACTTATCTATATATAAACAAGATAACATCGGGATAAAATAACTCCCGTCTTCCAGGTGTCCCAATCTCAGAAGTGGGTTATAAATCCAGAATTGAGCCGTTTAGCGTATATCATATAACTTATCTATATATAAACAAGATAACATCGGGATAAAATAACTCCCGTCTTCCAGGTGTCCCAATCTCAGAAGTGGTTATAAATCCAGAATTGAGCCGTTTAGCGTATATCATATAACTTATCTATATATAAACAAGATAACATCGGGATAAAATAACTCCCGTCTTCCAGGTGTCCCAATCTCAGAAGTGGGTTATAAATCCAGAATTGAGCCGTTTAGCGTATATCATATAACTTATCTATATATAAACAAGATAACATCGGGATAAAATAACTCCCGTCTTCCAGGTGTCCCAATCTCAGAAGTGGGTTATAAATCCAGAATTGAGCCGTTTAGCGTATATCCTCATATAAACAAGATAACAAGTGTTATTTTTCCTCTGTTTGTCAATCGATTCTTATTCGCGAGCTTTAGTGTTATCAATAAAAAAATTGGAAAACAATTCTGCCGTTTTTAACAGCAAGGATTGTTTATGGAAAATCTCCATTGTGCAAGAGGTAAATTCCTTCTATAGAACCATGCGTTGTACAAAGGCCATATAAAAAATATCTCCCGTTTTTAACTGCAAGGCACTAAAATCCAGTTCCGAAATTCCCATTAAAACTATACGGAAGTAATATATGTAGACACAGGTATTCGATCATCCTTCGAGTGTAGGGGTGAAATGTGGTCAGCATGTCGATTCCACCAGCCGTTATAGCTGGCTTTCTCAACGTGGAGCCATTACTTATTGTAGCTACCCAAATTCCTCACGATGCTGGGTGCTAATTTAGAATGGTATCATAAGTTATCCTCCAACATAAACATATAACCTGTATTTTTATGATTATGGTCTAATACAATTTAAAACTGACAATGTCTAATATATATATATATATATATATATATATATTAATGTCCCCAGTTTGTCCTTTTAGACATTTCTGGTGCTCTCTCCTGGCAATGACGTAGGCCCTAATTGTAACCCATTTCTGAGGTTGGGACGCCTGGAAGGCGGGTTTACGTTGTCCCGATGATATGATGATGATAATGGTGCGCCAGGAGAGTCCCTAATCCTAAGCTTAATCTAAGATGAATGATGATGATTGCGATGACCATATGATTTCGGGGACCGTTTGGGCCTTAAAGTTTTCCTCACATTTGTCTTACAGGTGAGGAAAAACCCCGATTAAAACCTCACCCAGAAAAACTGTCCCGACCGGGGATCGAACCCGGGCCCTCTGTGTGACAAGGCAGCACGCTACCTCGAGACCACAGCGCCCGGTGGACTGTTCTAATACAACATAAAGTGACCTGTTGTTTAAGGTCGACACTAGTTATTATTATTATTAGTCAGGTTCAACACTGACCGGTCAGCTTTTAAAATGTCACGTAGGCTACTCGAAAAACGGCGACTTTTTAGCGTTTATTAAAATTTCATGCAATTCGTAACGAAGCTAACGCACTAGAATAACGTAAATCATTTAGCGAAAGTTTCAAACGCCGCACAAAAAAAAGTAATTAATTGCACTTACGTCCCTATAATTAAGCAACCACTGATATCAAGATGATACATTTTGAGTTTTAGTGGGTTTGGTTTTCGTGTATGTAAGGAATCTGCCTTAGGGGTAGCGGCCGGGGTTCGAAAAGACTTACACGTAATATAATCTAAGTTTTACTAACCTGATTCGTTCATTAATGTGAACGATTCAGATTGAACTAAAAAGAAAACAGCTGGAAGTATCGTTATTCTCCATCCATCCACAGTAATTCTGCCCGAAAGCAGGTCTTTCACTGCAATTATAGCATTTTCATGCTTGCAGCTTGTAGCTTTATTAGGGAATTGTAGGTGTGGTAGCTTCCCATTGCTTTCCACACCGGTGAAGGATGATGATGGTGATGATGATGATGGCCATATGATTTCGGGGACTTTGGGCCTTAAAGGTTTCCTGACATTTGTCTTGCAGGTGAGGAAAAACCCCAATAAAAACCTCACCCAGAAAAACTGCCCCAACCGGAGATCGAACACGGGCCCCCTGCGTGACAAGGCAGCACGCTACCTCGAGATCACAGCGGTGGACAACATTATTCTGATTACATAAAATATATAAATATGTTATTCTTCCAGTTATACGTTTATTGTAGTATATTTATTATTTTAGGTTCACCTCTGTGATCACGCAGCGGGTCCGGGTTCGATCCCCTGTCGGGACATTTTCCTGGGCGAGGTTTTTATCAGGATTTTCCCTCACCTGTAAGACAAATGTCAGGAAAACTTTAAGGCCCTAACAGTCCCCGAACATCATATGGTCATCGCAATCATCATCATTCATATTCATCTTAGATTAAGCTTAGGATTAGGGACTCTCCTGGTGCATCACTATCATCATCACCCATCATATCATCGGGGCAACGTAACCCCGCCTTCCAGGCGCCTCAATTTCAGAAGTGGGTTACAGTTACGCCAATGGCAGGAGAGAACACCAGAAATGTCCAAAAGGACAAACCTGGGGCATTAAAAAATAAAATAAATGATTTTTTTAGGAGAGGAAAAGGTTACAAGAGTTTGAGAATAAAGACCTTAAGAACATTTTTAGACTAAAGAGAGATAAACAGATAAGTTAATTGAGAAAATGTAAAATTAGACATAATGTAAAATTAGACTTAGATCTCCTGAAATGAGATATATTCTAAGGACTGTAGGATACACACTACTAGATTATTAAAAATAAATAATAGTTTTAAAAACTAAATGAACATGCTTTATTAGAAAACTAAAAAATGAAAAATAATTTTAATTTCCAATACGCTTGGGATAAAATCAAAGTGGTCAACAAAAACATCATCTTCGACACATGTAGAATAAAACTGGAGTTATCAACAAAAAGAAAATAATTTTACCATCAAAAGCGTGGGGTGCTCTATATCAATTAATATTTGATAATAAACAGATATTGGTAAAAAATGAACGTATCTTAGAAGAACCATACGCTTGGAACCCTTAGAAAACAAAATATCTATATATAAGTCAAGATGGATGCAACATGTTGATCGAATGGAAGATCACAGGATACGCAAACAAATGTTAAGCTATCAACCTGCAGGAACATCCACTCAATACACTTTTGGATGGTGTTTCTATTGATGCCGAAACAGGTGAACAAATTGTCTAAATTCGTGAGTGGACTTTGATGATGTGATGAAGAACACGTACGTCTCATAGCGTGGGACGAGTGGAGAATGTAAATTTCTTGTAGGAAAACCAGATGGAAAGCACCAAGTAGAAATACCAGGAATGACTTTAGCCATGATTTGAGGCAGGTAAATTATAAAGAGAACGATTGGTAGATAAGCATTTACGGAGAGCATACATGTGCTGTTGTTGCAAAATGGAACCAAGTCATGAAGTTGGGCACGTAATGTTCAAGAGACATTCACTGTTTATTAATGAATCTCTGGGATTTTGATTGACTCGTACGAACGCACGCACTTGTTTCATTCCAGGATAAACATTGTTTTACGTCATTTTCCTAAGAACTTTATTCTCAAACACTCGTAATGCTTTCCCCTCCCTTAAAGTAAGATACCATGTTTCACATCCATATAACATAACTGGAAGAATAACAGTTTTATTTATTTTTAATTGAATATTTTTTAAGAGTTTTTTAATTTTCAATATCATAACGATGAAAAGAATCACGTATTCCTGTGACCAATGTTCTACGCTCTTATTATTTGCCTCCAAATCTTTCTGTTTTCCCAGTCCTGAGCTTGCAGTACTTTTTCATCCACCGCTAGCTTTATGTCCTGCAGCCAACTGTGTTTTGGTCTACCTCTACCTCTCCTTCCCGCTAGAATTTAATCCAAATATATTCTTAGTAACCTTTTATCGTCCATTAATTTTAAATGTCCACATTCAATGAGGGATTCTCAAGATATTCGTTTTATAGGGCATCTTTGCTTTCAAATTCCGTTAACCGCTTGTTGCTTAATAATTTCAAACTTGGTATTATGCGGTTTAACCCTTTTTTAGCGGAATTTTATTCTAAATATTTAATTTTAGAGATAGTTTCGTTAAGACACCTGGGTTTTTGGATTGTTTCATTTTCCTTTACCATTTGCAATTCTCTGCATTTTAAAAATTCCATAAAAGTGCATTGCATAGTAATTAATGTAACAATTGGATAAAAATTAAATAATATTTTATTTTTTAGCCATCAGATAGCAGAACACTATATTTTCTCATCAAAACATTTATATGCATGTTTCAATCTCTTTAACAGAAAATACGGAGTTTCAATCTTCAATAATCGCACTTAGAATGTACACTTTTATACCAGTAACTGACGTAACTTATAGAATTACATCATGTTTTACAGAGTGAGAGTAAAATAATAATCTGTGTGAAGTTTTCAATTTTATTTCGATAAGCAATTATGAATGTAGTATAGGCCTATGCAGGAGGAGTTACACAATTTATGTTTTGAGTTTCATGTTCTAATAAACCTTTGTCATTAATTTTTATCTAAAACATGTTCTAAATAATGCTATAAATAATGTTTATAAACTTACTCACTGGCACTGTCGAACCCGTAGGTTCATGGCCGCGCGGACATAAGCTCTCCATACATCCCTATCCTGAGCTAATGCTTTCCAATCATTTCCTGTATAGTCTACTTCCCTCAAATCATAGTTAATGTTGTTCTCCCACCTCATTCTTGGTCTACCGACTGGGCGTTTTGCCTCTGGCTTTCCTACAAGTAGCTTCCATGCACGTCTTTCATTCCCCATACGTGCAACATGTCCTGCCCATCGCAGTCTACGAGACTTAACTGTTCTTATTATATCTGGCTTCCTATAAACACCATGTAGTTCATTGTTATGTAATCTTCTCCATTCACCTGTCTGATCATCTATCTTTGGCCCAAAAATTTTCCTAAGAACTTTATTCTCAAAAACTCGTAATCTCCTTTTCTCCCTTAAAGTAAGAGTCCATGTTTCGCATCCATATAATATAGCTGGTAGAATAATAGTTTTATATATTTTCAGTTTAATGTTTTTTGAAAGGAGTTGGTACATGTTTATATATGACTAAAAATTATTTAAATGCATCTCATGGTGTTCACTTGCTATTAAGATATACGAAATTAAAGAGAGAACCCCAGATAATAGTCTGTCTATTTTGTTACGGATAGCTGAACCCAGTGAAACATTACGGCAAGTGGTACGTTATCCTCTTCTTTCTTAAACTAAAATATCATCACTTTATTATACTCGTATCTACAATGTTGGGCCAAGTTAATGTATTTATTTAATTTTTGTTTTTCAATCATGTCATAAATGGCACCGACCCAACGAGACTTCTAATAAGTAATCGAGGTATTTTGCTTAGAGGTCACTTTATTCAGGATCTTTTACGAGCCTCAAAATATTCAAACTCGGAACCCACAGCTTAAAGTCCCTCCCGAAGGACTTGCTCCTTGGATTTTTCCATCCTAAAAAATCCATCGACCCTAGCAGGGTTTGAACCCGCGACTCTCGGGACCAGAGGCAAGGAACATAACCACTAGTCCACCGCGGCCGACAGTAGTTGTATAGTTATGTGATAGTTTTACTTGTGAAGTTATAAATTACATGAAAACAAGTTTGCATCTTCAGATCTTTTTTGTGATAGAGAAGCTAAAAGCCGCGTAATGTTACAGGCACACGTATTATTGCAAAATGCAGTGCAGTTGGGCTGATGTACTTACGCACAGGTAAGAATGAATTGTTGGGAGGAGTGAGGGAGGCGCGGCGCGTGGAGGGGGACGCGAGCGCTCGGTGATGTTGGCCAGTATGTTGTCGGCTCTGATGCGAGTCGGTGCCTCGACATGTGCGCGGTATGATAGTGAACGATGACTCCCAGACATGGTTAAGGTGTTCCTCCACCTCGGCTGGCTGGTAGCATTTCTAGTAGCAGTGTCAATAGCCAGGCCCGTGCACCCGCGGGCGCGGGCCTACGAGCTCATTCTACCGGCCGGCGGCACAGCTGCCCCCCCGGCGGAACAAGCCCTCGCCGACGACGGGGCAGTTCGCAGCGAGCGCAGTACAAACCTGTCCCACATCACGGGCACTGCACGCAAGATCCAGATGTACATCAAGAACAGGTACCTGCAGATTCTTCCAGACGGGACTGTCAACGGAACCAGCGATGATGGAAACGATTACAGTGAGTAGATGAGTAGATAGTGAAGTGTGTGTGTGAAGTGGTGCTGTGAACACTGGCATGATACACATCAGCCTCGTGGGGGGACAATCTTTAGAGTTAGGAGCGATTTTACGCTACCCAAACATAAACAAATATTTGGCTATTCTATGCCAGGAGTGTATCAGTGAATGTTCCAACGGAGAACAAGTGACTGCTAGCGTAATATTCATCTACATGATAATACACGTTTCCGCTATCAAATTGCGTTTTTTAAATATATTTGTTCAGTCATTGCTAAGTCCTTGTGCCACATAATATTGTGTTAAAGGTAAAGTGTTCCTTGAGGTTAAGGTTCCCACATTTTAGACAATGGACACGATATGTCAGCCCTGCTACTTCTACCCCCAGAACAAGAGTCTGGTATTCATTTCTCTTCGAAGTTGAGTCGACCCCAGGACCATGGTGATGCCAGAAGGTTTACATCAGTTTAAAAATTCTGACCTTACCGGATCTCGAACGACCAATCATCTGGCTCGTAGCTTATTGAAAATATTCTGTATCCATTTTATTTCGTTAAGTGAGAAACGGCCAAGTCAGTGTAAATAGATTAGTTTACAATTTATTGGATTATCTAGTATCCGAAAAGGATAAGTTGGCTATTCTGTTTGAACAATGACTAATGCAAGTTATCTACTGCAAATATGGCAATTTTAGGTTAAAATTACCTCATCTTCTCATTCAATTTCAAGTCATATATCGCATTAAAAAACAACATAGGCCCTATGTACTTTTATCTGATAATTATTCAAACATTGCGACAATAATTTGTGCGTTTTTCGATTTTTTTATTTCAGTTTATGTAGACACACTCCTGGCATAGAATCCCCAAATATTTATTAGCCTAAAATACAACACCTAAATAATGTTAGTAAAAGTAGATCCTTTAGTCTGACCGGCGTAATGCCAGCTCATAGGATAAGTTGAAATGGAGCTCTGCAATGTACAAGAACTCTGCCTATCCCACCATCACAGGGAAAAATTGAATGAAACGAAATGCATGACATGTGTATAGAAAAGTGGTGCAATGAAATTTGTAGTAGGGAAAAACGAAAGAACCCAAGAAAAAAAAGGTATCCTCGCTTCGTTTTGTACACCACGAACCCCAAATGGAGTGACCGAGACGCGAACTGGTAACCCAGAGCCTTAAATATACTGAAGTATTACATTACGTGTCACATGGATGCATATGTAGTGGTTATTGCAGATATTCAATCTATTGATTAAAAGTATAATTTAAGTACCGAAACAGAGATAAATATTCATATGTATATCGTATGCTGCTGAAAATAACATTAGATCTATTTTAAAATTAAAATCTAGGTTAACTTAAGCTAAATTAAAAGCATGTATTTTACTTACATGATTACTCATTTACTCGAATGTCCTTGAATTTCGTATTTGGTTAAATTTGTAACTACAGGTTTTTACACACATGTTATGAACTACATATACTTAATTTACAAAGTTGACGTCCGTAATAGTTTGTGTTCGACTAGAAGAAGTATTCTCTTCATAATCTTATAAGTCTAATATCTATCAACATTTGTTATTATTAGATCTGATATTAATCATTGTTATCTGTATCTTATGCAATTATTGAAAACTTGAACATCACGATGACATAAGGTAGGCTATGTGCTGAAATTAGTCATATTAGCTTTTATCTACTTCTCAGAAAATGTCCCTAAAACTTTCCCTTCGAACTAAAACTATAAAATTACATTTTATTTTATACAGTTATTTTATTTGGTAGTCTTAACCTTATAATAATGTTTGGAGCCGGTTCAGCAATTAGATCGTCTGTTGTTTTGAATTTATCTCACCGGGCATTAGATACGTTTCTTGCCGCATTGTGTGCTTCAACTGTTTTCAGATCTCCATTTTAAGATTCTGCAGAATTATACCTAATGTCAAGTTTTTAAGTGTTGATTTAATAATTATAATTATTATGCCGGCGGTGTCAAGAGTTCTCGCGAAAGCGTCCTTGAAACGGATAGGCAATGGAAGCGTGCTAGATAACAGTGCAATGTAGTGAGAAAATAATATTAAAATCAAACGCTTGGTGTCGGATTGAAGAGGGAGCAACACGACTAGCAGTGTAACAAATGGCTTCGCTAACGAAAGGTAAATACCTCACTACATTCATTTTAGTTCTACTATATCTATTAATCTGTGCGGGATCTGGGAACATTAAAATATTAAGATTTATTCAATTTGATGGACACAGGCTCCACTGATATTTTGGATTTAGAATATTCGGAAAATCCGATTTTTTTCTTATGCAGTCCTTTGTTTTGAACGTTATTAATATGTTGTAAAGATATACTGATTCTTTGAAGGATGGAAGAAAAATGAACATTTTAAAATGGTGATTCAAATTTCATAACCTAAAAACAATGTTAATAATTTCTAATATTATCACAGGCGAGAAATGTGAATAATGCATCATACAACTGTTTTTATATTGAACTAACTAAACAATATTTAAAACTAAGTAACAACAATTTAAAACTAACCGAAATAATATCAAATTGGTTAGTGTGAATTATTTTGTGTTAGCGTTTTTAAATTTAATAATGTGTGGTTAGTTAGTTCAAACAAAAAACAACTGGAGGGTATATCATTCACATTATTATCATAGGCATTATGGACCTACTAAATCATGGAGTTAACACAGAAAATTAAGCGAACATGTAACTGGAATAATAATAATAATAATAATAATAATAATAATAATAATAATAATAATAATAATAATAATAATAATAATAATAATTCTTTCTTCTTTATTAGGAATTTCTCAACAATACAATAGTTTTCCTACATAAATCCCTAGTCTCTGTAACACTCTCTGTTAGTCCTCTCGACACCATGCTCCTATGCACTGCTTGAATCCACTGTTATTTCGGACTCCCCTTTCTTCTGTTGCCCTCCGCTTCAAAATTTAATATCGTCTTAAATATCCAGTCATCTGACATCCTCTTTACATGGCCAAACCATTTCAGTCTTCTTTCTTCAATAACTTGTAGAATATATGTTTGAAAATAATAATAATTTATTTATATACAGATTGTGTTATGTTTACACTTCTTTCTGTGCCTAATGTTTTATTTTCCTTCTCCACTCTTCTCTATCCATCCATTCCATGTCCTCCAGTCCTCTTGTTCTCATTCCAGTTCTCATTTTTTCTATCCACGAGTTTCGAGGTCTTCCTCTCCTCATTCTTCCAGGTGGACACCATTCCAACGTTTTCCTGGGTAACCTTTCTTCTTGCATTCGTCGAACGTGCCCATACCAATTTAATTGCTTGTATCTTATATAATCTACTATTGAATATCTAATATTCATTTTTTCATAATAATAATAATAATAATAATAATAATAATAATAATAATAATAATAATAATAATAATAATAATAATAATAATAATAATAGTAGTAGTACTAGTATTAGTAGTAGTAGTAGTAGTGAAAACAATTACAGTGTTAGGACTTTTTCTTGATAGTCTGTATGCAATCACGGAACACTTTTTAGATGGCTGTTCAGCCCAACACGGTGTTCCATTCAGTTCAATCTCTGACTGTAGCACTGCCCCAGATCCCCTCTCCATAATCATGCCAACGCGTTGCAATGTTTTCCAGGTCGTCCTCTTTTCCTTCCGCCTTCAATGATGTTAGGTCTTCTTTCATTGATAATGATAAATTAGTTAAATATCCTTCCCTATTTTCATTACTTTGATGTTTTAGTTTTTCGTGTTATATTGTTTTGTTGTATGTATTTATAAATGTTAAATACGACACAGGATAAAACAGTTCCCTCTACAAAATTCTTCCCTTTTTAACTTGTTAAATAATTTTCAATTTATCAAATAACCTTATAGTATATGTACACTATTGTAAATTTTATGTTAAAGTGTTCATTTTTTAATTTTATTTATTTCTTTTTGTATTTTGTGTCATTGGCCATACCCCAATGGAGCTAGATAAATTAATAATAATAATAATAATAATAATAATAATAATAATAATAATAATAATAATAATAGTAAAGTGATCCCACAACAGGCCCGGAGGCCCTTGGGGTAGTAGGAGATTAAGGCTCCCACTTTTTCTAGACAATCGGCACTTTATGTCAGCCGGGTTGTCAGCCCTGCGTGACGGCCGCCTTTACCCCCAGAACAAGCGTCTGGTACTCATTTCCATTAGAGGCTGAGTCGACCCCAGGGCCATAGTGCCGCTAGAGGGTTTGGGTCAGTTTAGTAGTAGGTCAAGATAATAATAATAATAATAATCATAATCATAATCGTTATTATCATCATCAATTACAATCATGGATTAGACCATTGTCCTGTTCCCCTTCAGGATAGAAATTGATCCCTCCATCGCTTCTTAGGTCTTCCTGGGTCTATATAGGAATAATGATAGATCATCGGTTGATTAGTGTCTTCGATATCGTCCGATTCCTAATAGCCAATTTAGTCGGTCCATCCAATCTCCTGGTTGTAGATCCCTGCCTCCAGGAGGTTTTAGGTCTTCCTCTGCCTGGTCTTCCCTCAGGTTTCCAATCCAAAACATATTTTGGTAGTCGATCCTCTTTCATTTGCTGGACATGTCCGCACCATCTTAATTGCTGAGTTTTAATGTAATTTAAAATAGTGTCTCCATAATAATAATAATAATAATAATAATAATAATAATAATAATAATAATAATAATAATAATAATAATAATAATAATAATATAATAATAATAATATATAGATAGATCATCGGTTGATTAATGTCTTTGACATCGTCTGATTGCTAATAGCCAATTTTGTCGATCCATCCAATCTCCTGGTTGTAGATAGATAATAATAATAATAATTTATTAGTAAACAATAGAATTATTCTCCTTGAAACCAAAGTGATTTGTCACCAGAGATCTGCGTTTACTGCATCATCTTCCCTAAGACCTCTTGCTTCCATACTTCATCTTACTCCATCCATGCTACGTTCTCTTGGTCTACCATTTCGCTTCTTTCCACTATCCTCCCGTTTAAGGACCTTATTTGGTATTCTATCCTCTTCCATTCGTATGAGGTGTCTTAACTCCTCAAAATATTTTCTTCTATATTTTCGTAGGCCATGAACCTACGGGTTCGATAGTGCCAGTGAGTATTTTCTAATTTGTTGCTTTTGACCTGAATAATTTCTCTAATTGTACTATTCTTGATTTTATCGCGTCTTGAAATTCTTGTTGATCACCTCCAAAAATACATTTCTTCTGCTAACAGTTTGTTTTTCTGTTATCTGCTGACTGTCCATGAATAATAATAATAATAATAATAATAATAATAATAATAATAATAATAATAATAATAATAATAATAATAATAATAATAATAATAATAACACAGTTTTTCTTGGTCAACAAATTTATTGATTTTTTGTGAGGACAAACATAATTTGTAGAGTTATATAGGGCTATATATTTTTTTTGAGGGGAAATTATATCGGATTGAGTGTTTATCATTTATGATACAGTAGTTTAAGTTTATACGATTTATACAGTGCTGCATTGTTAACGGTTAGAAATGAGGTTTGAATCCTGGCGGTTCACATCATCTCGTGGTAGTTAAAACATATTCTGGCTTAGCGAAAGTCAGGTGTTTCAAATATGTGGTTGTGGTGATCTAATGGGACACTCTCATGTACTTGCTCATGACTCCGAGCCTGTGTGTCAACTAGGGTCAAATGGAGGGTGTCGTCTCATCGAGACTTTAGGCCCAGTCAAAATAATTGGCGGCATGAGTAATGTATGTAAATGCTTGATGTGTGTAGAACCAGGAACACCATATCACTAACTAACTCACTGGCTCTATCGAATCCGTAGGTTCATGGCCGCGCGCCCGTAAGCTCTCCATTCATCCCTATCCTGATCTATTATTTGCCAATAATTCTCATAAGTAATGCCACGAGTGATTTCCAAATTATCGATTTATTCACGACTCACGAAGTGAGGAGTGAATTTATCTAGAGAATTTGGAAATCAAGAGTGGCATTTGTTAGGACTATTTAACGAATAAAATTAAGCTGTTTACTCACAAATCATTATTTAACTATAGTTATTTTAAAATATTTATATATTTAATGTAAACGGCGATGTTTGAAATCAAATGAGAAATGATTGGTACGCTTCATTTCCTTCCTTTGTCCATTACTGCAACCAGATCATAATATTATTTATTGCCAAAGGAACGCAATATTGTAAGAATGCACCTAGTAGAGAAATGTATAACCAACGTTATGGGTATTAATTAATTTGATGTCCTATGATGTAAATATGTCAATTATATTTTTCTGCAATGTCATTTCCTGGAAAACAATTCGTTTAATAAAGTGCAAAGTGTTTTTTTGTGGTATAATCAATTGTTACAAATGGTTTTATATTATCTCTCGCATGCGCTTTCTGCTGACATTCATGCACTATATATACAATCTGGTAGCCGTATTTGTCAGAGAGTCAGTCACTGCAAAATAATGCTATGACCTATTCAGAATGTTAAAAAGGAGGTGCTCTTTATTATGATAAAATTTAGCTGGTAAATTTTAGGCGAAACACGACTGTGTTTGGCTGTAATAAAAAATCATTGGAATGTGATTGGTCATTGACTCCCATTCGCGGCATTAGTTAAATAGTCTGTATAATCTACTTCCCTGAAATCATGGTTAATGTTATTCTCCCACCTCATTCTTGGTCTACCAACTGGGCGTTTTCATTCCCCATTCGTGTCACATGTCCTGCCCATTACAGTGTTCTTATTATATCTGGCTTCCTATAAAGACCATGTATGTAGTTTTCTCGTCCACTTATTCTTATCTGTACTAATCAAATAGAAGGGTTGGAAATAAAATTAACAATCTGTACAAGAAGTACAATCGCAGCTATTTTGAGTTGTTCCCTGAGCGAAAATATATTAACAGTCTTGAATGATGAGTGGGAGAGGATAACAGTTACATAGTTAGTTTTAAATTTAAAACTCGCGAATGAAAAATGTTTAAGTTGTTAAGTCAGTCACGCTATGTTGTAGTGTCAACTTTTTTATTCGTTTGATTTCTTTAGCTAAACATACTCACTCACGGAATCTTGAGATACGCTTATCTGCACCGCGTGGTGGAGGGGGTGAGGAGAGGCTCTGCGTTTATATAATTAACTTATGTACGCCATCCTTGTTCAACATCTCCCTTTTATTTGCCCCACACCACACACGGGACCACTCTTAGGCTCTGCAGCATACTTTTTTGAACATACAAGGACGGATGAGTGATCAGCACAATTCCAGAGGCACCTCCAAGACAACACGGACATTTATGACAAGACACACCATACTAAACATAGCGAGTATAATATGATGGTCTAGTAGAGTTCGTAGACAATTTATCCCTGACATTTATCTTACAATACGAAACTTTTCCCGACCGGGGAACGAATCCTGACCCGCTGCGTTCGAGCGAATGATGTAATCCCGAGACCACATCGATGAACCATATAGAATAATATAATATAATATAATATAATATAATATAATATAATATAATATAATATAATATAATATAATATAATATAATATAATATAATATAATATAATATAATATAATATAATATAATATAATATAATATAATATAATATAATATAATATAATAGTGTTCTGCCCTAGGGCAGGTTTTTCACTGCAATCAAAGCAGTTTCATGCTATGCTTTTGCAGCTTTACTAGGGAATATTGGATGATCGTTGTCCAGTGGCTCGCTTTGTTTCCCACAGCTGTTACATGTATTTAAATACAAAGATACCGACTACCGCCACTATAATAATTCCGCATGTTAATCATTGTCGCGCGGCACCCGCTTTTATATAAACGGACAACCATCAGAGTGAGGCGATAATAGCTTCCATTTGCTTTCCACTCCGGTGAAAGATGATAATAATGATGATGATGATGTTAGGGGACCTTTTGGTATTAAAGTATCCTGACATTTGTCTTACAGGCGAGGAAAAACCGAAAAAAACCTCACCCAGAAACTTGTACCGACTGGGGATCGAACCCGGGCCCGCTGCGTGACAAGGCAGCACGCTACCTCGAGACCACAGCAGTGGACCAATACAATATAATCATTTACTTTTCTCTAGGGTTAAGGGTACAAGAATAGTTAAGTCTCATAGACTGCTATGGATAGGGCATGTAGTACAAAAGGAGAATGGAAGAGGGGCATTGAAACATCTTGCAGGAAAATCAGGAAAAAATCGCTTTGTAGTTAGGACAAGAATGAGATGAAATTATATTACTTATGATTTGAGAATAGAGATGTATGAAGAGCTTATGTCCATGCGGTCGTGAACCTGCGTGTTGTTTAATATCAGCCATTAGAAATGTTAATACCACGAGGTCTTCTCTTTCTGTCTGATGGACTAATACTGTATTACATATACACACGATCCTGAGAAAGTTTAACTCTAGCTGTTCCCCTACACTCCTTGTTACAGCCACCCGACTCTGGAATTCCTTCCCCTCGTATATCAAAGACTGTCCGACTCAAAACAGTTAAAAATAAAACTCACTGAATATTTTATTTAATATTTTACACTTTGTCCACTGCTGTGGTCTCGAGGTAGCGTGCTGCCTTATCTCGCAGCGGGCGCGGGTTCGATCCCAGGTCGGGACAAGTTTCCTGGGTGAGTTTTTCCCTCACTTATAAGATGAATGTCAGGAAACTTTTAAGGCCCAAAACGCTCCCCGAACACCTTCTGGTGGCCATCTTTATCATCAATATCGTATTCATCTAACTAGCTTAAGTTTAGTTTAAGGCCTCTCTTGGCGCATCATCAACTCTCAAATCATCGCTGCAGCGCAAAATTCTTTTTGCAACAATGCACTTTCAGTATGAACGTAAACAAATGAATGAGTAATACACATACATTCCTTAGAGACAATTAATGTTATTATGTCTAATTTAGTCCATCGCTGTGGTCTCGAGGTAGAGTGCTGCCTTGTCACGCAGCGGGCCTGAGTTCGATCCCCGGTTGGGGCAGTTTTTCTGGGTGACGTTTTTATCGGAGTTTTTCCTCATCTGTAAGACAAATGTCAGGAAAACTTTAAGACCCAAACGGTCCCCGAAATCATATGGCCATCATCATCACCATTATCATTATCATCATCATCCTTCACCGGTGTGGAAAGCAACGGGAAGTTACCACACCTACAATTCCCTAGTAAAGCTGCAAGCATAGCATGAAAATGCTATGATTGCAGTGAAAGATCTGCCCGCGGGCAGAATTACTGTCGATGGATGGATGGAGGGATGTCTAATTTAATTTATTTGCAACACATATTATACATACATTTTATTTTTCTGCTCTCCTCCTCTACATGAACTTTATCTCTCTCTTCTACTTACTTACTCACTCACTGGCAGTATCGAACCGTAGGTTCATGGCCGCGCGGACATAAGCTCTCCATAGATCCCTATCCTGAGCCAATACTTTCCAATCATTCCCTGTACAATGTACTTCCCTCAAATCATAGCTAATGTTATTTTACCACCTCATAAAGTCCTAACATTCCATGTTCCTAGGAACATGTCCCTGTGTTTGAGCCATTGGCGTGGGTTCCCTGAAGTAGCCCCCGCCCGGAGAACCGAATGGGGGACTATTTGACCTCCGGAAAATTTTACCCCAGTTGAACCCATGTCCGCATTTCTTGACGGTTGTATTTTTACGGTGAAAGATCGTCACTCTTTCGACCAAGGTACTTTTTTCTCTTTTATATGAACTTTAAAATTATGTCAAATATCACACTCCTCCGTGCTCTCAATGTGCTTAAAAAGGGATACAAAGTTATTTTCTTCACTTATTAAACGTATGTAGATACCTACAACTTTTATAAGATTCATGATGTGTTCCGTTGAAGTTTATTCAAAATTAATATAAAATTATAGAATATTCACCTGAAAGGTCCGTCTCCTCAACTTAATTAATCATTTAACTGTAGCGCTTTCGGGACTTGTCCCATCATCGGCAGGATTCAAAACTGGTGTTTCACTGAAGATCTGGTAGAGGGGGTTGCATGTATTGGGTTCGTTTTCGTTTATCAGGCTGTCGTTGTGAGCTGCTTTCATGATTTCCATCTCTTCGAGTACGTTTATCTTCGCTGGATTATTTTCTCTGTGCATTCAAGCAGAAGGGAAATCAAGCTATGCAAAACACGTTATCCATGAAGGACATCGCATGTTAAATATTGAAATTGAAAACACCCTAACAGTAATGCACAGAAAAAATAAAGAGAAAATAATCCCAGCGAAAGATAAACGTACTCGAAGAGATGGAAATCATGAAAGCAGCACACAACAACGACAGCCTGATAAACGAAAACGAACCCAATACATGCAACCCCTTCTTCCAGATCTTCAGTGAAACAGAATCCTGCCGATGATGGGACAAGTCCCGAAAGCGCTACAGTTAAATGATTAATTAAGTTGAGGAGACGGACCTTTCAGGTGAATATTCTATAATTTTATATTAACCTACAACTTGGTTATATTGATTAAGGAAATATTCAATGATATTTTAACTGTAGAAAGTTTAGAGCTGGGGATGATATCGCCTCACCTAGCGTTTATTAAATAAGCGGCTGGTGTTGTAACCGGTTTGTTAAGTTGGTAAAACGGAAGCGGCAACTGTAAAGTGTCTTGAGAATGGAGGACAAGGAACGTGGCGAGATAACGTGATAGTGAATTGAGATTTGATAACAAACGGCGACACTAACTTCTTATCGTTCCAGGTGCTTCATCCAGCACAACACTAGCGCATTCTCACCCCAAACACTATTATTATTATTATTATTATTATGCATACTATTGGAACTGGTGTTTTTTCTCTGTTCCCAATTTCCATTTCCTTCTGTCTAAGCAGTTCTTCTCTTCCAATCCCCTAACTTTCAAGACTTCCTGAATATTATTCTTCCAACTTGTTCAGTTCGCCCAAATTTCTCTCTCCTGGTGGTATCCATTAATTAGATATTCTTTGCAATATTAGAATTTCACATTAAAACATAACAAAAACTGATCTACACCAGGCAGAAAGATAAAATATGAGGTTAGACTGAAATATTTTTGTTCACTTTTTAAGTTTACGAATGAGATGCAAAAATAAACTAAATATGGGTTCAATTCTGGAAATGCATGTTATTGTACACTATAGGGACTCTTGTCGTTCCAACTTCTCTCAAAAAACATTAAACTGAAAATATATAAAACTGTAATTTTCCTAGTTATATTATTTGGATGTGAAACACGGACTCTTACTTTAAGGGAGGAGAAAAGGTTACGAGTGTTTGAAAATAAAGTTCTTAGGAAACATTTTGGACCAAACGGACATGTGAGTGGGAAAAAAACTACATAACAGTGTGCTACATGGTCTTTATAAGAAACCACATATAATAAGAACAGACAAGTCTCGTAGACTTCGATGGGCAGGACATGTGGCACGAATGGAGAATGAAAGAGGGGATTGAAAGCTTCTTGTAGGAAAACCAGAGAGAAAACGCCCAGTTGGTAGACCAATGAGGTGGGAAAATAACATTAACTCTGATTTGAGTGAAGTAGATTATACAGGGAATGATTGTAAAACATTAGCTCAGGAGGGACGTATGGAGAGTTTATGTCCGCGTGGCCATGAACCTTCGGGTTCGATAAGAACCAGTGAGTTAGTATTAATTGGATACTTAGATTATTGAATTGCGTGTGTTTGTATATATATATATATATATATATATATATGGTGGACTAGTGGTTATGCTCCTTGCCTCTGGTCCCGAGGGTTGCGGGTTCGAACCCGGCCGGGGTCGATGGATTTTTTAGGATGGAAAAATCCAAGGAGCAAGTCCTCCGGGAAGGACTTTAAGCCGTGGGTCCCGAGTCTGAAGATTTTCAGGCTCATAAAAGATCCTTAAGCCTGAATGAAAAGGCCTCTAAGCAAAATTTACCGATTTTTCTCGTCCTAGTTCTATCTTGGTTTCCTAGATGTCAGTATGAGGCGGAACGCTGACCACGGACCACTCAAAATGACATGTATACGAAAACAAGTGTAACTAAATTAGTATGGTTCAAATTCTTCTCTGTAGGGGTTAGAGCGCCTAAATCTCTGTTAAGGGAAACATGGGCTTACAAGATACAATATATATATATATATATATGTACAATTCAATGATCTAACTATCCAATTATATATATATATATATATATATATATATATATATATATATATAATTTAATGGAGTTAGGTTAAGTTCATTGTCTGCACATGAGCCAGTAGCGATTTTGATAGGTGTTCACCTTAATTAAGGATTATAATACATGTTCCATTTAAGGTGATAAATATAAAAATATGTTGTTGGGAAAGTAGACTTGCAGCGGCGGCACACAAACTGGTCTGGCAACTTGTAGAAATTCGGCAAAATGCTACGTGAGGCTGAGTCATTTACTAGCGAATCAAGTCCACCAGATCAGAATCATTTTAACAGATCCCACTGCTATTCTAGCTCTAACTACACAATAAACCGATATTAATATCATCATCAGCGGCATGACAGTCTTAGGTGGTAAAGTAAAGTGATCCCACTATAGGCCATAGGAGACTCTTGGGGTAGTAGGACAATCGGCACTTGATGTCAGCCCTGTGTAATAGCCCCCTTTACCCCCTAGAACAAACGTCTGGTACTAATTTCCTTTAGAGTCTGAGTCAACTCCAGGACCATGGTGCCGGCAGAGGGTTTGGTCAGTTTAAAAATTCTGAAACATACTTGGACTTTTTCTTAAGACTCCAACACCATCCCCTGGGTTTCCACGGGCTTAATGTCCATATCCCCAGGTCTGCTCTTGTCCATATTTATTATCTAGCGTGATTTCTTTATTTAATTCATTATACTTTTACAGAGCGCGGCTGTTAAGCTCAATCTAAGGTGTTTACAGTTATAGTACATTATCGTTTCTTAGTCTAATTTCTTTATTATACAATGTAATAATAGTATACATACTTGGACTGGAACCCTCGACCTTTCGGTTTGTAGCGTATTGCCTTAACCAGTTATGCTGCGGCGTGTGGACCCTGGTCATCTTCAGAAGTCATCGCCGTTCCTGTCTGTTCAGTGTTACAGTCGTCCAATTCCTTATTATACCAAGGTCTGCATGTTCTGTCAGACATATCTACCCACCTCAACTTACGTCTTCCAAAAGACGATGATAGGAACAGGGAAGGATCTGGGGAGACCAAGATCCGACTCGGGCTCTAGAGCTGTAGGATGGATGGATCGATATAATAATAACAGTTTAGGACATGTGGCTTCAAAGAGAAGCATGGGAGCTTTTATGTAGAATGGACAGGATCCAGTACGTGAGGTGAGAGATTTCCCTCGCGAATAGTTGCTTGATCAATCAACAGAGCGTGAAAGTCTGAGAGAGACAGTACAAGCTGGTTCATAAAATTCACATCTTCTTATGTTAGATTGTGCAGTTTAAACCTAATGGAAATAATATTCTGTGACAAACACGGAGCTTCACAGGGACTCTTGTCATCCCAACTTCTCTCAAAAAATGTTAAACTAAAACCATATAAAAATGATTTTCTTCCAGTTATATGAATGTGAAACATGGACTCTTACTTTAAGAGAGGAGAAAAAATTACGAATATTTTAGAATATAGTTCTTAAAAAAATTTCTGGACCAAAGAGAGATGAACAGACAGGTGAAAGGAGAATACTATGTAACAGTGACTTACATGGTATTTATGGGCAACCAGATAATATAACAGTCCCGCGCCGTAACCAAGTGGTTAAGGCAGAAAGCCTTGGCGTAGAGCTACGGGACTTCCGCTGGTTCGAGTCTCCATGCGGGAAAAATTTTTCTCATGGTATTTCAGCCAGTATGGGACCGGTGCCCACTCAGCATCGTGAGACATTTCTGTAGCTACAATAAGTAGCGGTTCCAGGTTGAGAAAACCAGCTATAACGGCTGAAGGACTCGACATGCTGACCACATGTCACCCCTACACTGGCTGATAATCATCTACCTCTGTAATTGACACATGTGGATGTGAGGCCAGCAGCCGGCTGGTAGGCTAATTGCCTTCTAGGCCTGTCGCGCTAGGAGTTTTTTTAGATAACATAACAACAGTTAAGTCTCGTATAAATGAGAGACATGGAAACATCCTGGGAAAGCGCCTGCTAGGTAGGCCAAAAATGAGGTGGAAAAAAACATTATCATAATTTGAGGAGGAAATTATACCAGGAGGAATGCCACAGCCTTTTCGTTAAGGCAATGTAGAAGTCGGTCACCATGGCCTTTAGGCTCGACACAGCCTCCAACGGAAACGAGTACCAGACATTTGTTCTGGAGTACAGACGACCAGCACTTAGGGTCGACATCTAGTCAGGTGGAAGTCTTAACGTCCTACTACCCCAATGGCCTCCTAGATCTGTTGTTGGAACACTTTTTTTTTTAATTATACGGGGAATGCACCCATATAATATAACTGGTACATTAATAGTTTTATATATTTTCTGTTTAACGTTTTTTGAAAGGAGTTGGGACATCAAAAGTCTTTGTAATGCATAATAGCCACGCATTTCCAGAATAGAGCCTATGTTTAATTTATTTGTGCATCTCATTCCAATTTGTGATTATTGTTCCTAGGTATTTGAATTCAGCCACTTCCTCAAAATTTCCCTCATTTGTCACTAGCTGTCCATTTGCATTATATAATGTATTTGTACGTGTGACCATATATTTAGTTTTATTGATATTTACTTCCAGTCCTAATTTCCTAGTGTTACTCAATAGTGTGTGCGTGTTGTCCGTTTTTTATATAAGTTGGGAAAATTATTATATTTCTCATTTAAAATCTTAAGATGAAAGAATTACTAATTATTGGCATAACAATGAATATATCGTATGTCCTTAATAATGGTGAGTGAACATGTGTTGAGACAGAGAGGACATTGTCCTAAGTTAAGGTGGTATATTTAGACATTTGTAAATGCATATTATTATCTTAAACAATGTCACGAATTTTTGACTGTTAATCAAATAACAAATAAATAGCGCATAGTAAGTTAAACATTGCGTCACACGGACGATAGTAGGACGAGACGTGCGAACAGGTGATTTTGGTACGTTGCGCAAGTTGCATACATAGCAGGCGATGCCAGTACACGGCTCTTATCCCTTTAGGAGCGTAGAGCTGAAATGAAGACTTTACATTTATTCCTGTTGTTTTCATCTCCTTCCATGTATACATTTGATCACCTCCTCTTCTATTGCCTTTAAGCCCTTTTTTTTTTTTTAGCCCTCCCGCGTTCGCACTTCCTGGGGATTCCAATATAATGCTATCATCTCTACGGATCCTTCCGGTTTTCTTAAAGGATTTATATTTTGTCGTTTTAATTTATATTGTAATAGGTACTGTTTGGTTTCCTCCAATAGTTTTTGTTTATTATAAGAAGTACCGGTCGTTTAGTTATACAATGTTGTGTTTATATCACTCTCTTTGTGTCAGAGTGCGTTTTATATTTTGAAACTTTCTCCCAAATTTGTTTTGTTTTATATTATTTCCTAATGTCTTTAAACACCTTCTTCAGTCTGGTATTGATCTATTCTACAGTATATTGTTTTGTTTATCTTATTTTCGCTTTTTTTTTAATTTTATATGTGTCGAATTTATTTTTACACGCTTTATATTAGCTTGACCTGTAAATATCTATGTAACGGAATCTTTCAAGACGATTTTCAACCACTTAAAAACATTAGATCGACTTAAAACTTTGTATACTTGTAAAGGACCAATGGCAATACAACAATTTCATAAATAATATATAATAGGTTGCAGATTTATCGACTTTTTAGCCCATCGTTGTAACAAATTAATATTATATCCTCTGGTAGCTCAGTTGCTAGAGTGGTGGACTGTAGTGGTATATCATTTCAGTAATCCATAGGTCGCTGGTTCAAATCTAGCCCGGATATTTTTTTTTAGAAGAATATTACTTTTAGCTCAAACTACAATAGTATCGAATTTAAATATATTTATATTTTTATCTTATTCTGTAAAATATTATTGACAATTTTATAAACTTACCTCATTGTAATTTATCCAAAAAATATGAGAAGGATACGATTAACTGTAACTGTTTATCTATTAAAATATTCAAAGATATTATAATAATGTTAGATAATAATAATTTTAAAAATATATAATTATATTCGTGCCTAGACACTAAAAATATCCTAAGCAATTACATTTTCATGCGATTCCGGTTTATGACAATAAATTAAACTAAAAATTAAAAAATAAATGATAGTTTAAAAATCTAAAACAACACACGCTTTATTAGAAAATCGAACTAAAAAATGAAAAATAATTTTAATTTCCAACACGCTTGGGATAAAATTAAAATGGTCAACAAAAAAACCATCTCCAATACATCTAGAATAAAACTAGAATTATCTACAAAAAAATAATTTTTATGGTTTTTACCTTTTATTCTTAGAGACTTTACTTTTACCAATATTTGTTTATTATCAAATATATTAATTGATATAGAGCACCTCACGCTTTTGAAGGAATTTTTTTTTTGTAGATAACTTTAGTTTTATTCTAGATGTGCTGGAGATGATTTTTTTGTCGACCACTTTAATTTTATGCCAAGCGTGTTGGAAATTAAAATTAGTTTTCATTTTTTAGTTCGGTTTTCTAATAAAGCGTGTTGTTTTAGTTTTTTAAAATTATTATTTATTTTATGTTTAGTTTACGATGCAAAATAATCGTTAGTGATGTAATGCAGTAGATTTGTGAATAACGTAACATAGAACACGGAATGACAAATGAGGGAAATTTTGAGGAAGTGGCTGAATTCAAATACCTAGGAACAATAATCACAAATAGGAATGAGATGCACAAAGAAATTAAACATAGGCTCAATTCTGGAAATGCGTGCTATTATGCATTGCAGAGACTCTTGATGTCCCAACTCCTTTCAAAAACGTTAAACTGAAAATATATAAAACTATTATTCTACCAGTTATACTATGTGGGTGCGAAACATGGGCTCTTACTTTAAGGGAGGAAAGGAGATTACAAGTATTTGAGAAAGCCGGAGGGAAAAACGCCCAGTTGGTAGACCAAGAATGAGGTGGGAGAATAACATTAACTATGATCTGAGGGAAGTATATTATACAGGGAATGATTGGAAAGCATTAGCTCAGGATAGGGATGTATGGAGAGCTTATGTCCGCGCGGGCATGAACCTACGGGTTCGATAGTGCCAGTGAGTAAGTGAGTAAGAGTAGAACACGGAGTGATGCTTTATTTTTGTCTTTCGCTGCGGAGACTTTAGTATAATATCAGTTTAGCCACATACCGGTGTTCCGTCATAATATTCTCCTTGAGACAATTTTGAAGACAACATTTTTGTTAAAAATTGAAGAGTAAGACCAAGCAAGACTGATTTGGAAGATGTAACAGTTGGCAGATCGTAGGACTGTCCATTCCCTATCCTTTCTCTATAAAATATTGTATAATTCTAAAATTAGTTTTCTATATCTAATTATTTTTCTTTGTTGTTTATATACATTAGACAGGGACGGTCTACCAATAATTTAATTTATCTTGACTTGTATACATTTTATTATTAGTTTTAGTATTAATTTTAACTAACATTAACTGGTTGTGTTATAGATCGTAATATAATAGATGTTATATTATTGCTCAAATCTTCATTTGGTATTTAATAACTAACTAACTCACTGGCACTATCGAACTCCTAGGTTCGTGCCCGCGCGGACATAAGCTCTCCATACATCCCTATCCCGAGCAAACGTTTTCCAATCATTCGCTGTATAATCTATTTCCCTCAAATCGTAGTTAATGCTATTCTCCCACCTCATTCTTAGTCTACCTACAGGGCGTTTTCCTTCTGGTTTTACTATAAGAAGCTTCCATGCACGTCTTTCATTCCCCATTTGTACCAGATGTTCTGCCCATCGCAGTCTACGAGACTTAACTGTTTTTATTATATCTGGCTTCCTATAAAGACCATGTAGTTCACTGTTATGTTGTCTTCTCCATTCACCTGTCTGTTCATCTCTCTTTGGTCCAAATATTTTCCTAAGAACTTTATTTTCAAATACTCGTAATCTCCTTTCTTCCCTTAAATAAGTTGGTATTTAATATTAGAGTTAATTGTGATTGTTATATTCTGATGTAACATATGTGAGTGGAAGAGAAGGCCACATGGTCTTAACTCCACAAGGCTAAATAAATAAGATTATTAGGAAATGAAAAAGGTAGCTGAGAGAAGTGATAATGATTTAGATGAGAGGAGGGAGTATCCCGGGACAGCCAGTCACAAGCCACGTCACGCCTCTTTGAACGTAGTACGTGCCTTCCTCCAAGAGAAATTATCTCAGGTATTTTGACAACTTTCTCTTTACCGCTATAAAATATAACCATCTATATATATCGATTGTCCTCCAGTTACATTATTTCTGTAACATTCCTATAAATAATATAAGGATGTGGTAACTTAATAGCACAGAATGATTTGAAATTAAATTCTTTTTATGGGAATTTTGTTTAACATAAAAATGTGGGAAGTACATTTAAGTATTTTAAAATAACTAACTAACTCACTGGCACTATCGAACCCGTAGGTTCATGCCCGCGCGGGCATAAACTCTCCATACATCCCTATCCTGAGCTAACTTTTCAATCATCCCTTGTATAATCTACTTCCCTCAAATCATAGTTAATGTTATTATCCCACCTCATTCTTGGTCTAACAACTGGGCGTTTTCCTTCTGTTTTTTCTGCAAGAAGCTTCCATGAACGTCTTTCATTCCCCATTCGTGCCACATGTCCTGCCCATCGCAGTCTACGAGACTTAACTGTTCTTATTATATCTGGCTTCCTATAAAGACCATGTAGTTCATTGTTATGTAGTCTTCTCCATTCACCCGTCTGTTCATCTCTCTTTGGTCCAAAAATGTTCTTAAGAACTTTATTCTCAAATATTCGTAATATCTCCATCCTCCCTTAAAGTAAGAGTCCATGTTTCACATCCATATAATATAACTGGTAGAATAATAGTTTTATATATTTTCAGTTTAACGTTTTTTGAAAGAGTCTCTGAAATGCATAATAACATGCATTTCCAGAATTGAGCCTATGTTTAATTTATTTGTGCATCTCATTCCTATTTGTGATTATTGTTCCTAGGTATTTGAATTCAGCCACTTCTTCAAAATTCCCCTCATTTGTCATTAGCTGTCCATTTCCATTATATATTGAATTTCTACGTGTGACCATATATTTAGTTTTTACTTCCAGTCCTAAATAAGAATTTTTTAAATAAAAGCCCAAAATACTGACAATCAATAAACACAAAAAAATGAGGTCAAGTTCTGTTAACCACCATAATCGGACCATTAGGTGTACCTATTTCCGATGTTTCACAACAAAATTCGGTACATGCTATTAAAATCATCATCACGATCATCATCATCATCATCAACAACAAGGATTAAGCGCAATGGCCTGTTCCGATCTCATTATAGGTCGAATTGGTCCTTCCATCTCTTCAATGGTCTTCCCAACATTCTTCTCCCTTTTGGTTTATAATTATGCATTCTTCTTGGTGTGCGCTGTTCATTCATTCGTAATACGTGCTGAAGATAAGCATTTTGATAATATTTCATTCTTTCACAGAGATTAAATGTATTAAGTTATGTTCTTATATCTTCGTTTTTCTTTTTATCGGTCCTTTGGTATCCTGCTATTGCTCTCAACATCTTCATTTCAGCAGCCTCTATTTGTTTACTATCTGCCTTTGTTAATGTCCAGGTTTCGCATCCATAGATAAGAGATGGAACTGCCAATACTTTGTAAAACTTCAAAATAGTTTCTTTTCTAGTTTTATTCAATAAAGTGCGTTTAATTGTGCCACATAGATAATTGAATCGTTGTATTTTAGTGTGTTTATCTAAATTTCTGTCATTTCCCTAAATGACATCCCAAATAATTAAAATTCTGAACTTGGTCTGTAATTACATTGTTTATCATTATTTTTGTTCTTATTGCACATTTTCCTTTCAGAGCTAATATTTTTGTTTTAGATGTAGATATTCTATTAAAATAAACCAGGAAAATTATTATCCAAAAAATCAGCGAATGCCGACCATTAGAATTAGGGTTTACCTGAAACCTCAAGTTTACATTTGACTTTAGGCTATAACATACATTGGCAATGTGTCCATCGCTGTGGTCTGGAGGTAGCGTGCTGTATTGTCACGCTGCGGGCCCGGGTTCGGTCCCCGGTTGGGACAGTTTTTCTGAGTGAGGTTTTTATCGGGGTTTCTTCACCTGTAAGACAAATGTCAGGAAAACTTTAATGCCCAAACGGTTCCCGAACATCATATGGCCATCGAAATCTTCATCATTCATATTCATCTTAGGTTAAGCTTAGGATTAGGGACTCTCCTGGCGCACCATTATCATCATCATCATCACCCATCATATCATCGGGGCAACGTAACCCCGCTCCCAGGCGCCCCAACCTCAGAAGTGGGTACAAGTACGCCATGCCAGGAGAGAACACCAGGAATGTCGAAAGACAAACTGATGTATTTGCAAAAAAAAAAAAAGCATTGGCAATGTATCCTGTAAAATACATTAGTTTAATTTATTTAATATTTTAATAAAGTAATGGAAAGCTGAATCAGTGTGTATATGTTTTTTAATTAGTGTTCAACTATATTACAATATGCAAATAGGTAATGGCTTACGGTTATGTATGATTTGTTTTCACTTCAGTCTGACACTTGAGTTTCTCCAAATTTAACAAAGGGAATATACAAGTAGCCTATATTCCGTAAACCAGAAAAATGGGACCATAAATTCGACTTGCTAGGAGTTCGCATTAGTTTACGCACTTCCTGCGTGAAATAATGTTTCACTCTCTAAGTAACTCACTGACATTATCAAAACCATACGTTTATGGCCGCGCTTACATTAGCTCTCCGTATATCCCTATCCCGAACTAATGTTTTTCAATATCCCCTGTGTAATCTATTTCCCTGAAATCATGGTTAATGTTATTCTCACTCCTCATTCTTGGCCTGCCTACTGGATGCTTTCCCTCTGGATTTTATAGAAGTTTCCATTCCACTTTTACATTCCCCATTCGTACCACAATATCAATAAAATTCTTGTGAAGTCTCCCTTCATTGTTTATGGGGGTCGACTGTATCTAACTAACAAACTCATTCTTGTAATCGAACCCGTAGGTTCATGGCCGCGCGGACATAAGCTCTTCACGCATCCCTATCCTGAGCTAAATGTTTTCCAATCATTCTCTGTATAATCTACTTCCCTCAAATAACACAGGTCCACATGATTTTTCTCTCATGAGTACCAATAGTTGGACTGGATGCAGTTTTTTATCGTGTTTTTCTCCATCACTCACAGTTTTTTATTTCAATTTCAATTATCATCATCATCATCATCACTCCAGGGATTAGGCAATTGCCCATTCCGACTTCATAATGCATCAGCCGAACGTCTTCTAGGATCCGGCTGATTTCCATGAAGCTTCTCAGTAAGATAAATGTCTCCTGGAAGCGTTACGTGCGCTTCGCAGGACAAGGATAGTGGAAGGGCTGCTTCCTCTGAGCCTCCAAACATGCTCCTCTGGGTATCCACCCCCCAAGAGAGGGCTGCTTGTTCCGCTCTTCAAGCCCTACAAGTTTAGCTGTGCTATTCCTTGTCGCCCTGTTGACCGTTGAAGACTTGACGAAGATGTGGCCGCCCAATATGGATACAGACGCCATTCCCTCGTTGTGAGCTATACTTAGTTCCCCTCGCCTCTTACCCACCAGCAAGATTAACCTAAGTCAATCTTCCCCAGTAGAGTCGTCTGGTTCATCGGGTACTAAGCCCCCCCCCCCCACCAGGTCAAGGTGATAGCTCTTAGGGGGTCAATTTCAATTAACGGATTTAAATAATTATTTCTGCTTAACAAACATTAAAGGGATTACGTCAGAATCAAAACATACAGTGGTGCACCCTGACTTGCAATCTGCAATGAGACCAGTTCCACACTGCGAAGAATTGCCCATACCAAAGTCTCCAGAACATGTGACATTAGATGAAGAGAGCTCAGATTCTGATGGAAGGAAGGAAGAAGAAGAAACAGATTTTGGTGATACAACTTTTGAACAAAGCTGTTCATCTGAGCCACATTTATTGACTCATGAAGATCTTAACGATCTAATACGATATTTAAAGTTATCCAAAAACTAGTCTGAAATGCTAGGTTTGAAATTATAAATGCCTGTCTCTCGGAAACCTCGCGTGATGGAGAAAACCCGATATAATATTTGAATTCAGGAGAAAACATACTATCAGAATCACATGTTTCTTTCTGGGATAAAAAAGTTTATTTTTTGTTGCTCAGTGTAATGATTAATATTATTCTCCTATCTCATTCTTGGTCTACCAACTGGGCTTTTTCCTCTGGCTTTCCAACAAGAAGCTTCCATGCTTCTCTTTCCTTCCCCATTCGTGCCACATGTCCTGCCTATCGCACTCTACGACATTTAACTGTTCTTATTTCGTCTGGTTTTATATAAAGATCATGTAGCTGATTTTTATGTACTCTGCTCCATTCACCTGTCTGTTCATCTCTCTTTGGCCCAACATTTTCCTAAGAAGTTTGTTCTCGAATACTCGTAATATTTTATCTTTTTTTAAAGTAAGAATCCATGTTTGAGATCCATATAATACAACTGGTAGAATATCTGTATCAATCTTATTAATTTCCTAGATACCTAAAAATCTACGAGTGATTCTACAAAGGCCATACTATCGATGTTATCTCAGACTATTTAACTCATGCCCCAAATAGGACTCAATGACCAATCACGTTTCAATGATTTCTGTTTTACAACCAATCAGAGTCGTGTTTCACGAAATATTTATCAGTGTTATAATTACCGTATTAAAGAAATCTCCTCCTTTTTAATATTCTGAACAGGTCTGACCATTATTTGCAGTGACTGAGCCTGCGAGAAATACGGCTACCAGATTGTATATATAGTGCATGAATGCCAACACATGCCTCATGCGGGAGTTAATATAAAAACATTTGTAGCAATTGATTATACCACCAAAAAAGAAACCACTGTTTGCACTTTCTTAAATGTATTTTTTCCCCAGGTAACAATCCAGAAAAATATAATTGTCATATTTACATCATACGACATCAGAAATGAATTAATATACAGTTTGATGTGTTTCATTTTTTCTCCACTAGAGAGCATTCTTACAATATTGCGTTCCTATTGGCAATAAATAGTATGATCTGGTTGCAGTGATAAACAAAAGAAGCAGATGAAGCGTACCTATCGCTTCTCATTTGTTTTCAAACATCGCCGTTTACATTAAATATATAAATATTTTAAAATAACTATAGCTAAATAATGATTTGTGAGTAAACAGTTTAATTTTATTCGTTAAATAATCCTAACAAAATGCCACTCTTGATTTCCAAATTCTCTAGATAAATGTACTCTTCACTTGGTGAGTCGTGAATTTATCGATAATTTGGAAATCACTCGTCGCATTGCTTATGATAAATTGACTCGTGAGTTGGTGAGTGAGTGGTGGATAATTTGGAACTCACTCGTGGCTTCACTTACTTATGATAAAGCACTCAACGAGACGTAGAATGATAAGATTTAGCGGCTGCTGCTGCTGCTGTTGAAACTGGTTCAACTGGTCGGACTGGAAACTTCACTTGTCAACTGTCAATGAAGTCTTACACCATTGTACTGGACTAATTTTATACAGGGTGACAATATTGTGAACTACTTTCATTCAGTAAACATCTCAAAAATGTCCGTCACGCAGGAACTGCATGAGTTACTCTCACAAGTAACATTTATTGTCCGATTTTAACTACTCTACGGAATATTTATTTCTTTTTTGTTACTTAAATCATATAATCCAGTTTGTTAAAGAAAAGATATATGGCAGCTACTAGAATATTTTTTTAATTTGTTGATTTTTAGACTATCTCCCTCGTTTCATTTCAGTGACATGTAGGCCCACTCAGTTACCTTGCGAAAATGAAAAAAAAAAAAAAAAAAAAAACGGCAGCTAGAACGATGTTTAAATTTTGGGTTCAGGTGAACGCCTACACTTAATGGTCCGATTTTGTTCCGTTACTTCTCTTGATTGATTCTTTATGATGAGTTTTTTTTTTTTTCAAACAGAACAAAATTTGCGATCACTAGGGTTAAGCGCGCGCGCGCGCGCACACACACACACACACACACACACACACACACACATATATATATATATATATATATATATATATATATATATATAAATTTTCATAGTGTTTCCCATCTTCCTGCGCCAAATTAATATATTGTCATTCTCCTCCACTTATCTCTGTCATTCCAATCTCCATCGCCCAATCCTTTTCCCTCATGTTACTCAAAACACGATCAATTCACGTTATTTTTGGCCGATTTCTTCTTCTTCCAAGTGACATCCATTGTACAGTTCTTATTGGGAAAAGCCAAGTTCCCACAAGAATGGTCCTTTTTCTTACCTTTTACAAAGCAGAATAAAATAAAACAATATATGGCATATTAACATCAAACTCAGAAAGAATTTAACTATATTAATACTTTCAAATAATATAACTTTCGGAAGTTATCTTCCATCTTCTGCAGGTTGAGCTTCTGCTACTTGTTGTGTACGGTGATGTATACTCCGACTGTTTGTAGCAGCAACTGACTTGTTTTTGACGATCTCGTATAATGGGTTTGGCTGGGGTGCTTGAGGTGTTGTTTGTTACCTTTATAATTTCAAGGTCTTCAAAATTAAATTTCAAAATTTTATATTGGCAGGACAATCAGAAATTTCAATACAAGATATAAAAAACACCTAAAAGATTTCACACACGCGGGTGATAAATCAATCTCATTAACGCAGGTCATCGAATGAACACAATTAAAAACACTCTCACGATAATCCATCGAGAAAACATTCCAGCTAGGATAAATATATTTGAAGACCTCGAAATTACAAAGGAAACAAACAACACCTCACTTCTTAATGAGAACGCACCCCAGTCAAACCCATTATACGAGATCATAAAAAACAAGTCAGTTGCTGCTACAACAGTTGGAGTATACATCACCGTACACAACAACAACAAGTAGCGGAAACTCAACCTGCAGAAGATGGAAGATAACTGCCGACAGCGCTCCAGTTAATTTTATATACAATACTTTAACAAAGTTGAGGACGACGACACCTACCAACAGGTACAATTTAATTTTAACTTTCATCATATGACTTCACGTCAACGGAATTTGATATGAATTTTACTAGTGTTGATATATGCTTAGAGATCTGTTAATATTTGGGTCATATTTTTAAAATTAGGTTTTTCAGTAATATTAATGGAAAAGGATGGAATTTGTAACGGTTCATTGCATTCTAAACAGCTACTCGCAGTTTTCCTATGGATCTAGAGATAAGTAATCAGTAAGCAATACGTAAATTGACAATTATAGAAAGACCAGCCTCATGAGGCCCCGGGTTCGATTCCCGATCAAACCATAGGAATTTTTCCTTAAAGAGAATTATTTATATGGTTGACCATTATCTGGAATTTAGGTTAAGAACTCCCCTGGCACTTCATTTTCTTATATCATCCATCATATCATCGGACCGCTGTGGTCTTGAGGTAGCGTGCTGCCTTGTCACGCAGCGGACCCAGGTTCGATCCCCGGTGGGGACAAGCTTCCTGCGTGAGGTCTTTTTTCGGGGTTTTTCTTCACCTGTAAGACAAATGTCAGGAAGCTTAGGACCCAACTTACTTACTCACTGGCACTATCGAACCCGTAAGTTCATGGCCGCATGGACATAAGCTGTCCATACATCCCTATCCTGAGCTAATACTTTCCAATCATTCCCTGTATAATCTACTTCCCTCAAATCATATTTAATGTTATTCTCCCACCTCATTCTTGGTCTACCAACTGGGCGTTTTCCCTCTGGCTTTCCTACAATGAGCCTCCATGCAAGTCTTTCATTCCCCAAATGTGCAACAAGTCCTGTCCATCGCAGTCTACGAAACTTAACTATTCTTATTATATCTAGCTTCCTATAAAGACCATGTAGACCCAACGGTCCCCGAAAATCATCCGGCCATCATCAATATCATCATCATCCTTCACCGGTGTGGAAAGCAACGGGAAGCTACCATACGTATAATTCCCTAGTAAAGTTGCAAGCATAGCATGAAAGTGCTATGATAGCAGTAAAAGACCTACCCCCGGGCAGAATTACTATGGATGGATATCATCGGGATAACGTAACACCGCTTTTTGGCGCCCCAACTTCAGAAGTGGGTTACAATTACGCCAATGTCAGGAGAGAACACCAGAAATGTCGAAATGACAACCTGGGCATTGAATAAAAATGCAATTTGACAAACGAAAGATCAGAAATAAGCAACTAATCAGCTGAGAGACCAGTTACAAAGAGAGTAACAAGAACGTCATTGTTATTGAAGAAAACGATTTCATATTGGAGAAAGATTAGAAGGACGGATGTAGCGAGGAGACTTGACCACAAAACGTCTGTGCGAAACGCTGTGGTTTCAAGAGTCACTGCGATGAATGCAGTAAACCGTTACACAGTTTGTTTATCATGATCGTGTAATTAGTTTTAATTAGTACACACACATTCTCTCCTAACGTTTAACGTTTATCTGATCTTGTTATACATGTCCTCACATGTGCCACAGCCAGTACAAGGGTGACATTTAGTGCTCCAAATTTTCCTGCTTTTAGCAGAATTTTACTATTGAGGTTTTCACGGAACGATTTTTTAAATGATGATCTTGAAGAAGATTTTCGGGCTGTAGGCCGTGGTCGTGAGGCTTGTAGTTCCCCGACGTTTCGCCAGAGACTGCGTCTGAGACTCAGTCTCAAGACAACCCTTGAGGATGCCAGACGCAGTCTCTGGCGAAACGTCGGGGAACTACAAGCCTCACGACCACGGCCTACAGCCCGAAAATCTTATTCAAGATCATCATAGCAACTCCGGCCGTGAAAGTCTACGTGGATTTTTTAAATGTTTTTACATATCTACATCGATCCTACCTAATAGATATCGATATATCTCTCTAGCGGCCGCAATTTTTAATTTTTTTTATCTGAACCAAACTCGACATGTAGCAATACAATTGAACCTAGTGACATCAATATTAACACTCGAAGTCTTCTACCAGATGCAAGGAAACTCAGGAAACAACTAAGAGACAAAGAAGCAGTTCTCTGGAGTCAACTTCCTCATAAAGGAAAAGGCGTTGTTCTCTACAGTGAATATACACCAGTAAATCAATGGATTCGTGACCATCAGGGACTGTCTTGTTCCGAATGGACAGAAGCGATTAAAATGCAACCCAATGTATCGGCGCGTCCGTGCGTTCTTTGCCGGGCAGGTCTAGGAACGATAGGTACCCTCTGTAGACGTTGTCGCAGAGAGCACGAAACTCTTGCACACGTCCTTGGGGCCTGTCCATTAGGAGAATCGCTGAGAAACATTCGGCACCACACTATTCGAAATTTCATGGTAGAAGCCTTGCGAGATTTATGGATACGCAGTTTATGAGGAAGTTTATAATGGAAGTAACAGACGAATATATAATATATATTATTATTGCATCTAGACCAACTTCTAAAATTGGTATGACATTAGATCCCACAATTCGTTTTGAGACTCACAGTGGCCAACCTGAAGAAGTTGACTGTGAAAAGAAAGCCATATATGAGCCAACAATTGACTATTACAAAGACTATTTAACTCATGCCCCAAATGGGAGTCAATGACCAATCACGTTTCAATGATTTCTGTTTTACAACCAATCAGAGTCGTGTTTCACGAAATATTTATCAGTGTTAGGATTATCATATATTAAACAAAGCTCCTCCTTTTTAATATTCTGAACAGGTCTGACCGTTATTTTGCAGTGACTGAGCCTATAACAAATACGGCTACCAGATTGTATATAATAGTGCTTACATGTCAACATTTGTAGCAATTGATTATACCACCAAAAAAAGAAACCACTGTTTGCACTTTCTTAAATGTATTTTTTCCCAGGTAATAATCGAGAAAAATATAATTGTCATATTTACATCATACGACATCAAAAATGAATTAATATACAGATTGATGTGTTTCATTTTTTCTCCACTAGAGAGCATTCTTACAATATTGCGTTCCTTTGGCAATAAATAGTATGATCTGGTTGCAGTGATAAACAAAAGAAGCAGTAGAAGCGTACCTATCGTTTCTCATTTGTTTTCAAACATCGCCGTTTACATTAAATATATAAATATTTTAAAATAACTATAGTTAAATAATGATTTGTGAGTAAACAGCTTAATTTTATTCGTTAAATAGTCCTAACAAATGCCACTCTTGATTTCCAAATTCTCTAGATAAATTCACTCCTCACTTCGTGAGTCGTGAATTTATCGATAATTTGGAAATCACTCGTGGCATTACTTATGATAAATACCAACTAGATAGTATAACTGTCACAGGATTGATGATCGGGGCAAGAGGTACTATACCAGGATTCTTAGCCAAATTTTTGAATTCCTTAGATTTGGTCAGGGTGTACCTTTCTAAAATTGCCATCGCTGCCATTAGAGGATCAATTTCAATTTTAAGAAATCATATTTACAAAATTTCTACTTTATAGTATGTATACTTCAATTAGGCCTACAATTTAATTTTTTTAAATGTATTTACAAAATATATTTCATCAATTCCAAAAATTAATTTTCTGTATCACTTTGTCCTTGAGGCAATCCTCTAATGAGGAAAGTTGTCTTCTTCTTCTTCACTTCACGGGCTAGGCAAATTACCTGTTCCGCCTCACAGTTGTTCTGTTCATCTTTTCACTGGCCTTCCTACATTCCTTGAACCTCCTGGCTTGTAGTTGAATGCTGCTCTTGGTAATCTTGTTACATTCATTCTTTCCGCATGTGTAAACCCTTTCTCTCTATATTCTCTGTTTTTCTCATCCAATGGATATATATTTAACTTTGTTCTTATATCTCCATTCCTTATCCGATCCAAACTTGTGCAGCCTATTGTTCTTCTAAGGAAGTTCATTTCTGCGCTTTGTATTCTACTTTGCAATTTTTTGGTCATTACCCAAGTTTCGCTCCCTTAAAGTAATGCAGGAACTGCCAATGGTTTATAAAACTTCAATCTAGTAGTAGAGAGGAAAGTTGTATATAGTAATAATAGCAGCACATTTTCCTGACATTTCTGGAATTATTTCAGTGTTTTGTGCAATTTGTATTCATTTAGAATTGTTATCTTGGAGAGGTACAGTTGTTATTGACTGTCCTTTTTACAAAATGTTTGATAGATTCGTGTTGAAACTTCATGATAATCTATCTTGTGTTTAATTTTGTTCCTTTCTTTGTCTACTTGCCACGTCACACTTGGCTGGGAAACACTGTATCTTTACTTTTTGAACTTAAAGTTGATCCCGTTGCAACATAAGGGTTAGAGAATATACGGGTCCATTTAAAGAAACCGAACCTAGACAAATTAGAGAAACTAAAAGCGACATACCTAAAAACGGTGCTCTGTCTCTCCAAATACACGCCCTCACGACTTGTTTATGAACTCGCCAGAGAACATTCTACATAGAAGAGCTGAGGCTAAAGTTCCTACTACCAGTGACACCAGGACCTCCTGCAAGAGCTCCACGAAAAAATATGGGAAGAATTCTATATTACTGACGCCATGACAAACCGTGAATGGACTCAGGGAGGATACGAATTGCGCCACACAGTGACCAGACTCGCTGTGCATGGATTTCACCACAAGCTGTGCAGCAACCAGAGCCCGGCCCAGACTGCATGTGTGCAAGATGTGGCGAACAGTGCGAGAAATATCATGTGTTAAACTGTAGGATGAGATCAGAATCGTTGTTGAAACTCTGCAGTGACTAAAAACAATTTATTTGTACGTTGTGCGCATTTCTTTTTTTTTTTCTTTTTTTTTTTACTTTTTGCCCAATTTTTAAAATGTTTTTGTTATATGTTAATAGTAGTTTAGTTGCTTTGTAGGTGCCCTGTGTGTGATTAGATATGTCGGTGAGATAGACGAATGACGGGAGGTGATTGACTCTACGTTATGCGCGTTATCTGTATCTAGCCAAGTTGGGAATATTTTTTTATTAATAGTCATTGATTTTGATTCAATATTTCTGCAAAAAAGTTGGGAAATCGCTATGCGCGGCGTTGTTCTCTTCAAGGACGAGAAAACACTGGCTTTGTAATGAGTCAAAGTTTTCTTGATTGTACATTTTCATTGTTTTGTTGTCAGAAGTGTAAATTATATATTGTCATTTAAAGTGAGTTTATGACTAAAATAATGCGCCACAATTTTAGCTCTAGATTATTACAAAGTTGATTAAAAATTATCTATAGGCCTATATTTTTATGTAGATAGATGGATGGAAAGCTGTGCGGCCATCACTTAAGTGTTGGCGGTGAGCGATCCATTTTGGTCCTCCTTAAAAGGTAGAACCCCGGGTTCTTGTAAAATACAGGGTGATTACAAATGATTGGAGCGATTTCATGATTTTATGGTAGCTGTAGTATTCGACATATTTTCACGAACTTTTACAGATACATAGAGCAACTTCCCAGGTTTTTTTTTGAGATGTTACAGGTGCTCCATATGCTCCCCCTTGGTGATTCTGCAGATATCAAGTCTGTAATCAAGTTCGTCCCATACTCGACGTAACATGTCCCTATTAATTTGTTCAAAGGCATTGATTATGCGAGCTCGCAGTTCTGGTAAGTCTACTGGTAAAGGAGGCACAAACACTGAATCTTTCACATACCCCCAAACAAAAAAATCGCACGGCGTCAAATCGGGGGAGCGTGGAGGCCATGACAACAATTTCTGATCATTCTCTCCACTGCGACCGATCCATCGGTTTGGCAATCTCATGTTTAAAAATTCACGAACATCGTGATGGAAGTGTGGTGGAGCACCATCCTGCTGGTAGATGAAGGTCTCACTGTCGGTCGTCAGCTGCGGCATGAGCCAATTTTCCAGCATGTCCAGGTACACGTGTCCTGTAACGTTCTGCTCGCAGAAGAAAAAAGGGCCATAAACTTTGAACTGAGAAACCGCACAGAACACACTAACTTTTGGGGAGTCGCGAATGTGCTGCACAATAACGCGGGGATTTTCTGTGCCCCAGATTCGCACATTGTGTTTGTTCACTTTGCCATTCACAAAGAATGTTGCTTCGTCACTGAAGACAAGTTTCTCACAAAAACCATCCTCATCCATAAACTGCTGCATTTGTGTACAAAATTCAAACCGACTCACTTTGTCAATGGGCGTAAGGGCTTGTAGAAATTGCAAGTGGTAAGGTTTATGCTTCAATCTTTTCCGCAAGATCTTCCAAACGGTCGGTTGTGGAATGTTCAGCTCTCTGCTCGCTTTTCGTGTTGATTTCTGTGGGCTACGTGTGAAACTCATCCGCACACTCTCAACCTTTTCTTCACTCACTGAAGGACGACCCGTTGATTTCCTTTTACAGAGGCATCCTGTAGCTTTAAATTGCGCATACCATCGCCGAATGGAGTTGGCACTCGGTGCATCTTTCTCGAACTTCGTTCTGAAGTGTCGTTGCACAGTTATCACAGATTGAGTTGAATGAAATTCAAGCACAGCATATGCTTTCTCCTCGCCTGTCGCCATCTTTGATAACTGCTGCGCTCTCTCGGTTTAAAGCTGAAACACGGCTGCGAGAGAAAACAAAAAAAAACCTTATGAGTTTTTATACATAACTTTAAAGTTCTGTGAAGATATGTCAAATAAGATCGCTACAATAAAATCATGAAATCGCTCCAATCATTTGTAATCACCGTGTACATTAGTCCCGGTTTAAACTTTGAATTCAAATTTGAAGTTAATTAGCAGAGTGAAGTCGGAAGCGGACCTTTTGGGGTTCTGTTCCAGCATTTGCTCTTTGGATTGAGGGAGACCGCTTAAAACCTCAATCGGAATAGTCGATCACGCGGGATCTTGCCAAGTTTGGCTCTCGGATGACTCTATATTGGGAGGGCATCCAGGCTTCTCTTTATTTAAATATAATGTGCGTACATTTCATATTATTACAACTATTCTTACAATTATGTTAACATGCATTAAAAATTTGTTTTTTACTCTTCAGTTGTCTGTAGTTGTGAGGTGATGTCAATTTCTCTGGAACTGGTGGGATGAACCTGTAGCAGTAAGATTAGTTATTAGTTTTTAATTTGTTGTATTTATATATTTTATTAATGCACATTATATGTCAATGTTGTAATTATAATTGAATAATTGTGTAATGTGTGTGTGTGTGTGTGTGTGTGTGTGTGTGTGTGTGTGTGTGTGTGTGTGTGTGTGTGTGTGTGTGTGCCCTATCAGCTTTCACCGTCAAGTGTTGTCCACGATCCATTTTGGACGCTTGTGTTTGTTATTGGCTGTTTCATAGGTTCCAAGCGATGCCACGAGTGGATTTATTTCTTCCTCAAATGGTTGGCAAATATTTGAATTGTTAAACTTTCTCATATTTTCAATTATCTTGTCAGTATAATGTCTTGGAATTTGAGAAAGTTGAATATTCATAATGTCTTGAAATAAAACTCTTATTATCCCAATTATATTATTTAGATGCGAACTTGGACTCTTACTTTAAGGGATGAAAGAAGATTACGAGTAATTGAGAATAAATGCATCCATAGTATCCATAGTAATTCTGCCCGAAGGCAGGTCCTCCACAGCAATCATAGCATTTTCATGCTATGCTTGCAGCTTTACTACGGAATTGTAGCTGTGGTAGCTTCCCGTTGCTTTCCACACCGGTGAAGGATGATGATTATAATGATAAGGATGTTGATGGTAATGATGGCCATATGATTTCGGGGACCGTTTGGGCCTTAAAGTTTTCCTGACATTTGTCTTACAGGTGAGGAAAAACCCCGATAAAAACCTCACCCAGAAAAACTGCCCCGTCTGGGGATCGAACCCGGGCCCGCTGCGTGACAAGGCAGCTGGGCAGGACAAATGGCACGTATAGGGGATGAAGGAGGTTCGTGGAAGCTTCTTGTAGAAAAACTAGAGGGAAAACGACTAGTTGGTAGACCAAGAATGAGGTGGGAGAATAACGTTATCCATGATTTGAGGGAAGTAGTTTATGTAGGGGATGATTGGAAAACATTAGTTCAAGATATGGATGTATGGAGAGCTTATGTCCGCGCAGCCATGAACCTACGCGTTCAATAGAACCAGTGAGTTAATTAGTTAGTTAGAGCTATAATGTCTGGAAAGATGTATGAATGTGGCTCTGATTTTAAGATCGGTTTCGTTTACCTGTATAACAAGTACTGTAAGTAATAACTTGTTATCGTCTGCACAAGCTATAGTATATTACAATGCGAGGTTGGGAAGTTGTTTTTACAGAAGCGAGGAAATTATTAAAAGCCGAGCGATAGCGAGGTTTTTAATTTCCGGGATTCTCTAAAACACTTCACAAACGTGCGTTGAAAATTATTTCTTGCGCAAGGTGTTTTCAGAATAATCCATCCATAGTAATTCTGCCCGAAGGCAGGTCCTTCACTGCAATCATAACATTTTAATGCTAAGCATTGCAGCTTTACTAAGGAATTGTAGGTGTGGTAGCTTCCCGTTGCTTTCCACACCGGTGAAGGATGATGATGGCCATATGATTTCGGGGACCGTTTGGGCCTTAAAGTTTTCCTGACATTTGTCTTACAGGCGAGGAAAAACCCCGATAAAAACCTCACCCAGAAATACTGTCCCGACGGGGGATCGAACCCGGGCCCGCTGCGTGACAAGGCAGCACGATAACTCGAGACCACAGCGCTGGACATTCAAAATAATAAATAATAGTAAAATAATAACATATTTGTTGCAAATAATTGCGTCCATTGTAAACAACTGACTAATATTAATAGTGTGAGTTGAAACTACAGGAAGCCGTGATACCAATCAGTGATAAAATGCCGGCAAGTACGTATTTATTGTTCTTTATTGTTTCAAATAAAGTTCAGTTCATTTAAAATGCAGTGATTTGCTTCGTATAATGTATATTAACACTACCTTTTGGATATATTTTTGTATAGGCCTATACAATGTACGTAGTATACATAGAGGGCAGTGATTTTACTTCCCACACGTGGTTTGTAACATGTAATATTACAGTATACTTATTTAGGTTGGCAACCCCAAAATGTAGGAAGTGTTCTCCATTGCTGTAAGTACGACAGAACGCACTATCGCGAAAAACTATTAATCGGATCGGATGCTTCTGAGAGGCACAGAATTAAGCAAGCAGATAGAGGAATTTAGAATCATGTTTGTATAAAGTAGAGTTTGTATTGGAATTGCCAGCGCGCTGTCGTGTTTCGATCGGAAGTACAGAACACGAGAAAAGCTTGAGTGCTGTTATTTTGTTCTCTGCCATAAAAAGTGAGGCAAACTTAATGCATAATAATGTTTACTTAATTGAAATGGCGGTTAATTTATAAAACTTACAACAGGGTGTTGCAGGTGTTAAACAAGGCGCTTGATTGCTGCTATAAAGCCATATAACTCATGTTTTATCGTGGTTTCATACACAACACAAAGTGTTACATCATCACTGTGTCGTCCTCGGTGGTCTAGGGGTTATGCTTCTTGTCTCTAGTCCTCAAGGGTTGAGGATTTAAATCCGCTCGGTGTCGATGGATTTTTAGGATGCCAAAAATCCAAGGGACAAGACCTCCGGGAGGGCTGTGAATTTGCAGGCTCGTCAAATAACTTCAAATCTACATGGTGTTTAAGAATGTATATCCGGGAAGAGATCGAAATACTAAAAGAAACCAAGAACATAAACTGAGAATACACCCGGTGACCTGAGTCCTCTAAACAATATATATATATATATATATATATATATATATATATATATCCATAGTAATTCTGCCCGAAGGCAGGTCCTTCACTGCCATCATAGCATTTTCATGCTATGCTTGCAGTTTTACTAGGGAAATGTAGGTGTGGCAGCATCCCGTTGCTTTCCATACTGGTGAAGGATGATGATAATGATAATGATAAGGATGATAATGATGATGATGATGATGGTCATATGATTTCGGGGACCTTTTCGACCTTAAAGTTTTCCTGACGTTTGTCTTACAGGTGAGGAAAAACCCCGATAAAAACCTCACCCAGAAAAATTGCCCCGACCGGGGATCGAACTCGGGCCCGCTGCGTGACAAGTCAGCACGCTACCTCGAGACCATAGCGGTAGGCTTTATATATATATATATATATATATATATATGTGTGTTGTGTGTGTGTGTATGTGTGTGTGTTATAACTATATTTTTGACATTTGGAAATGAAGGCAAATATGATATGAAAAGAAAAATGAATGCTTGAGTCGGGGTTTGAACCCGAGTCTCCAAACTCTCTACATTTAGCGCTCTAACCAACTGAGCTACTCAAGTATCCCAACACAAACATATGAATGCTTGAGTCGGGATTTGAACCCGAGTCTCTAAACTCTGCACATGTTTGTGTTAGAATACTTGAATAGCTCAGTTGGTTAGAGCGCTAAACGCACAGAGTTAAGAAACTCGGGTTCAAATCCCGACTCAATCGTTCATTTTTCTTTTCATATCATATATATATATATATATATATATATATATATATGTGTGTTATAATTAAATGTTTAACAATATATATATATATATATATATATATATATGGGGGGGCACGGGTTTGTGTTGTTCGTTAAGACAACATGTTAGAAGCCGGAGGGTCTGTAGCCCGAGTCCGGGTGAAGTCAGAATTTTTATACTGGCCTAAGCCTTCTGACGGCAGCAGGGCGCTAAGATCAACATAGTCTCTAGTGGAAATGAGTACTGGTGGTGAAGGCAGCTCTCATGTAGGGCTGATATCCCGGCTGACATCAAGTGCAGATTGTCTGCAAAGACCCAAACGGCCTCCTGAGGTCTCTAATAAAATCACGTTACTTTACCAACATATGTTGTGTCATCACCTCATTGTGGCAGCTGATGTGAAAGAAGCAGAAATAGAAATTGGAACCCAGATGTGATTTTGCATTTAAAAACAAAATAAAAATATAAAATGTTGTGCTTCTAAGGAACTCTTTGCGCCAGATGTATTGTTTCTGAGAAAATATTAGCATAGTTCTTTAGAAAATTATTTTAAAAGCAATTTGTCACGCACCACAAACGTCATTCAAAGAATTGCCTTCCTGAAGGTTTACAGTTACGCAGACGTGATCTCGCCCTCAACTCATGTATCACTGTTTATAATAATAAGTGAAATTCAAGTGATCCCACTACAGGCCTCGGGAGGCACTTGGGGTAGTGGGAGGTTAAGGCTCCCACTTTTTCTTGACAATCGGCACTTGATGTCAGCCGGGTTGTCAGCCCTGCGTGACGGCCGCCTTTTCCCCCAGAACAAGCGTCTGGTACTCATTTCCGTTAGAGGCTGAGTCGACCCCAGGGCCATGGTGCCACCAGAAGGTTTGGGTCAGTTTAAAAATCCTCACCCCACCGGGACTTGAACCCTCGACCTTCCGGTTTGTAGCGCATCCTTAACCACTACGCTACGGCGTGCTCCCGTTTATAATAATAACAACAATAATTAATTCGTTATCTCAGTCAAATATTCAATTTATTCAATAATTTGTCGACGTTATAATCTCCTTGTGTGAGATAATTTTTCAAGACATTTTACATTTCCAGTTGTCCATTTGTAGAAAATTGACAAAATGTTGTTTACAACATCCAGTGTGACCAAACAAAAATATTTCTAAGAAAAGGAATTAACGAACATAAAAAGAACATCAGTACACCAGGTAATAATAATAATAATAATAATAATAATAATAATAATAATCTATCTATCTTCGGGTTTTTACAGCTGCTGTCGTCTTCCCGTGCCAAACCTCCAAAGCCTACGGTCTTGGGTATCTTCAATGCTTAGCCCTGTTGCTTGCAATATTGTCTTCATGTTTTCCTTCCATGTTAACTTTGGTCTCCCTCTCTTCCTCCTTCTGGTCGGATGTCATTGATATAGTTGCTTTGGCCATCGCTCATTTTCCATTCTTAAAACATGTCCTAACCACTTTAATTCCTTCTCCTCAATTCTTTCAATTATGCTCTCTTCTGCTTCCATTATGTTTCTAATTTCCTTATTTGTGACATGTTCTAATTTAGACTTTCTTGCACTTCTGTGTAAATAATCCATTTCTAGAGCTATTAGTCTATTATTGTAGTACTTATTGATTGTCCATACCTCACTTCCGTACATTGCAACAGATTCCACCAATGTTTTACCAATACATATTTTTTGTGTTTTTCCAAATATGCTTATCCCACCATATGGAATTTAACGTTGATATTATTTTGCTACTCAATTCAATTCTAAGTTTTATGTTCTCTTTGCCTATACCTTCAATGTTATCCATAATTATTCCCAAATATTTTGTCTTGAAAATGACTTCACACAAGAAACGTCCACAAATTATTGAATAAACTGAATATTTGACTGAGATAACGAAATTATTATTGTTATTATTATTATTATTATTATTATTATTATTATTATTATTATTATTATTATTATTATTATTAACTGCTCTCAGGGAAAATATTTAGACATATTCAATAATTAATCATTTCCTCTGATATTGTCCTCGTTCACAAGACGTCATGTGACTCGTTCACGCTGCAGTTTTTGTTGTTAATATGAACTGGTTATTCTCAACATGCACAAGTGCATGTTACAAAATTATATGTTATTGGTGCCACATTCTTCACCTTCAAAAGAATTGCCACCGCCTGTTATTTATTCTTCGAACAAGCAATGTTAAATTAATAATGCATAAAACTTCATTTTCCATTATACTGTGTGGATGCGTAACATGGTGTTTTACTTTAAGAGAGGAGAAAAGAGAATAAAGTGCTTGTCTGCTCATCCCTCTTTGGTCCAAAAGTTTCCCTAAGAACTTTATTCTCAAATACTCGTGATATTTTCCCTTCCCTTGAAGTAAGAATCCATGTATCGCATCCACATAATATTTGAGTTTAATGTTTTTTTGAGAGAAGTTGGGACGACAAGAATCCCTGGAATACATAATAGCACGCATTTCCACAATTGAGCCTATGTTTAATTTCCTTGTGTATCTCATTCCTGTTTGTGATTACTGTTCCTGAGTATTTGAATTCAGCCACTTCCTCAAAATTTCCCTCATTTGTCATTAGCTGTCCATTTCCATTATATAATGTATTTCTACGTGTGACCATATATTTAGTTTTATTGATATTTACTTAGTCCCGCGCCGTAGCCGAGCGGTTAAGGTAGGAAGCCTTGGCGCAGAGCTACGGGACTTGCGCTGGTTCGAGTCTCCCTGGGGGAAGAAATTTTCTCATGGTATTTCGGCCAGTATGGGACCGGTGCCCACCCAGCATCGTGAGGCAATTAGGTAGCTACAATAAGTAGCGGCTCCAGGTTGAGGAACCAGCTATAACGGCTGGGGGACTCGACATGCTAACCACATGTCACCCCTACACTGGCTGTTGATCATCTACCTCTGTGATTGACACATGTGGATGTGAAGGGCCAGCAGCCGGCTGGTAAAAGGGCAACCGCTGAAAAGTGGAAAGACCCTCAATCGGAATCGGATATTTACTTAATTCTAACTTCTTTTTTATAAATTCCAAACTGCAACAGGATACTGATTGTGTAATCAGAATTACATGTTCTGTGATTCTAAGAGTCTTGAATTGTATTACATATTCTTGTTTCAGTTTCTCAATTTTGAATTTGTTCGTCAGCGGTTTATCTTTTTGGGGAAACCGTATTTTGTGTAGCAGACACAAATTTCATATTCGATTGTCTTCTTGTTATTTGTAGAGAATTTCTCAGTCAGTTGAAATTTTATGGTTCACACATCCATTATGTAGCCTCGTCTCCATACAGAACATATTTATATGAAATATATATCCAATAAATTAAGAAACCTTTAAATGTCGGCGGGTTAACAAAGTCAATACCAGAACAATGGCAGTGCTCTCTGTGCAATAAATTTAGTCGAAAACGAGGACATAAATCCTTCGCCCATTCCTTGAGGATGCTACTTTTTTTTAACGTTTTGTTTTCGCAACTTTTTAGGTCTGCAACCCTCTTGACAAATTTCACTCACTAAAACTAACGTACGAGACTTGCGCTGGTCCGAGTCCCGTTTGAGGAACAACTTTTCTCATGGAAATTCGGCCAGTATGGGATCATTGCCCACCCAGCATCGTAACGCATTTGCATAGCTACAATAAGTAGCGACTCCAGGTTGAGAAAACCAGCTATAACGGCTGGGGACTCGATATCCTGACTATATGTCACCCCTACACTGGCTCGATGATCGTCTACCTCTGATTAACAAATGTGGATGTGAGGCCAGCAGACGGAGCCTTCTAGGCCTGTCGCGTTATGGAGTAAAAAAAGTGAAACTGATTGCTGTCGGCTTCGGTAGGCTAGTGGTTACGTTCCTTGCCGCTAGTCCCGAGAGCCGCGGGTTCGAATCCTGTCGGGGTCCATGGATTTTTTATGATGGAAAAATCCAAGGAACAAGTCCTCCGGGAGGGACTTTAAGCCTTGAGTCCGGAGTCTGAAAAAGAACCGCAAGACTGAATAAAAAGGTCTCTGTGCAAAAATTTAAACGTCCTTCATCCATCCAAGTAATAGCTTAGTTTCCTTCTAGATGTCGTTTGGAGACAGTGTAGGCCTGCTAACTAAATGTCCCTACAGATGTAGATTATATACTTACTTACTTACTCACTGGCACTATCGAACCCGTAGGTTCATGGCCGCGCTGACATAAGCTCTCCATACATCCCTATCCTGAGCTAATGCTTTCCAATCATTCCCTGTATAATCTACTTCCCTCAAATCATAGTTAATGTTATTCTCCCACCTCATTCTTGGTCTACCAACTGGGGAGTTTTCCCTCTGGTAGATTATATAGGGATTTAATTCATCTTCGTTATGTACATTTTGCTATTAGTTTTATCAAGTTATCAGTCTTAATCTTATAGATGTTGTTTTATTGGTAAAAATAATCATTAACATTTAGTATTAGAGTTAATTGTGATTGTGTCAAAAGATGCCAGAAAGGAAAGGAGGACGAGAGGAAGGCCGAAAAAAACTAGGATAGAAGGTGTACAAGCAGCTATGGATATCAGAGGATTGGAGGAAGATCAATGGGTGGACAGAGAGAAATGACATTTGGTTTTCGGAAGGCGGCGGCAGCTGCCATGATACCGGATGACGATGATGATGATGTGACTGTTGTTTTCTAATATCATCATCATCATCCATACAAGTATTAGGGCCGTGTGGCCTGTTACTGTCTCAAAGAGGAATTTTCCATCCAGCGCTTTTTTGGACGTCCCAGCGATCTTTTGCCTTGAGGATAGTAATGAAGCATGGCTTTTCGAATTCTGTGAGAAGGCATTCGTTGAAGATGGGCTTTCCAGTTGTTCTGGTAGTTCTGTATATGGTGAAGAATGGGTTCTACACCCAACTATTCCATAATTTCCTCATTTATTTTATGGTCCCACTTTGTAAGCCTGCTGTACGGCGCTTAAATCACATCTCGTTTGCTAAATATAGTCATGATTTTGTTACAACACCATTTATGATCAGCAAATTTTAAGGAAAGCAATTTCCCTAAAGTAAATTATTCAAAGACTGGTCCGTGGCGCAAGCGGTTAGACGCTCGCCTCTCACCACTGCGCTGGGGTCCCGAGATCGAGTCTCGGTCACTTCATGTGGGTTTCTTGCTGCACGAAATGGACCTTGGGCTGGTTTTTCTCGGGGTTTTCTCCCGTTTTCTCCTGCCACAATTTCATTCCACCATTTCTCCACACTCATCTCATCCATTTCATTAATCCGCCTCTCTAACGGTGCGTCAGGAGTGGTCGGCCGGTACCTTCGTCGTTCACAGACCTCTATAAATATAGGTGCTTCATCTCATTTCATCCCTCAACCCGACCCTGAGTTTGACACGAGTTCAGGATATTTAAATAATTCAAGCAAGAATAAAGCTTTATAGGTACAAAGCAAGTCTACGGATTCACTATATATTTTATATACTTACAGTATACACTATACTTACTTACTCACTGGCACTATTGAACCCATAGGTTCATGGCCACGCGGACATAAGCTCTCCATACATCCCTATCATGAGCTAATGCTTTCCAATCATTCCCTGTATAGTCTACTTCCCTCAAATCATATTTAATGTTGTTCCCCCACCTCATTCTTGGTCGACCAACTGGACGTTTTCCCTCTGGCTTTTTACAGTATAGACTATGCCAAAGGAATATTTATAAATTGGTTATACGGCATTCATTTCTTCTTCCTATTTTCCATGCTTCACTACCATGTCTAATGAAACATTTATTTGTTCTGATGAATATGGACTTAACTCTGCATGGCTAAATAAATAAATAAATAAATAAATAAATAAATGTACAGGGCTATTCAGAAAGATGGAACAGACTTCAAACTACTAAACATATATACACAATTCCAAGGTTCCTGGAAAGAGAAAAGTTCAAATTTCATTATTGTATGCATTCAATGTGAGCACCATGTGTTACACGACAAATATCAAAACGGTGGGTGGCTCATTTCTTGCCACACACGAAACAGCTGGTCTCTAGTTATCGAATTCACAGCTTCAACAATTCGATGTCGCAGATTTTGAAGAGTGTCAGGCATAGCGGGGATAAAAGCACGGCCTTTTACGTAACTCCACAGATAAAAATCACGGGGGGTAGGTCGGGTGACCTGGGAGGCCACCGGTAATGAAGTTGATTTTCTGCTCCTCCTCTTCCAATCCAACGTCCTGTTGTGTCGCCTTTTTAATAAAAACAATCAACATGACAAGCAACAGCGCCAATGCGGCCGTGACCAGAACTTCAAACTTTTGTCTTTCCAGGAGCGTTGGAATTGTGTTCGTATTTTTTGTAGTTTGGAAGAAATAAATGTTTGAATTCTGTTCCTACTTTCTGAAGAGCCCTGTATTGTAAATATTAATAAAATAGAAGGATCTTCTTGGTGTTAAGAAGTCAATAAAAGACTCAAAATCACCAAATTAAAATTTAAAAGAGCCAACTAGTTTCAAAAGTAATCTGAGATCGGTCCTTGACGTTCTTCAAAGTTTACAAATTTATAAAAATGAAGATAAAATTATGAATAATGGCTCCAGTCAGCGCCCTCTTTTATTTAATTAAAAGAGAAGAGGATTACATTTATGATGTCATAAAGTAATTTAAAATTATTGATCTCATCATGTGACGTAGTCAGAATTGTAATTGTTACTTTGTGTACCTACTTTAATTTGTTTTTCTTGAGTCAATAAGTAGCCTTGAGAATGATAGCATCGCCATTGAAACTAGTTACTTACTTACTAACTCACTGGCACTGTCGAACCCGTAAGTTCATGGCCGCGCGGACATAAACTCTCCATACATCCCTATCCTGAGCTAATGCTTTCCAATCATTCCCTGTATAATCTACTTCCCTCAAATCATGGTTAATGTTATTCTCCCACCTCATTCTTGGTCTACCAACTGGGCGTTTTCCCTCTGGCTTTCCTACAAGAAGCTTCCATGCAAGTCTCCCATTCCCCATACGTGCCACATGTCCTGCCCATCGCAGTCTACGAGACTTAACTGTTCTTATTATATCTGGCTTCCTATAAAGACCATGTAGTTCATTGCTATGTAATCTTCTCCATTCACCTGTCTGTTCACCTCTCTCTGGTCCAAAAATTTTCCTAAGTACTTTATTCTCGAATACTTGTAATCTCCTTTCCTCCCTTAAAACTAGTTGGCTCTTTTAAACTTTAATTTTGTGATTTGGGTATATTATTGACTGGTATTAAAAGATTCCGGGCTATGTGGCCGTGGTCTATAACTGGCGTTTCTTCCAGACGTTTCTCCCTCAACTGCGGAGGGCATCTTCAGTGGCGAGCGCTTCCAGCTCCAGTCGAGTCTACGACAGGGAAACAACAGCTGGAAGCGCTCGCCACTGAAGATGCCCTCCGCAGTTGAGGGAGAAACGTCTGGAAGAAACGCCAGTTATAGACCACGGCCACATAGCCCGGAATCTTTTAATACCATGATTACCGACCGTGAAAGCCTGCATTCCACAATATTATTGACTTCTTATAATATATATTGTAAATAGACTATATTAACGCCGTCTATCCACTTAATGCGGTATTCGAAGTAAGAAAAGCGCAGTGGAACATTCACTACACGCTAAGTACCCCTGGCTAGAGCTGTGCACGAGTTTGAAATATATGTTTCGTATCTGTAATTGAAAGTTAGAAATATGTAACGGAGCTGTGGGAGGCTGTAAAACTGCAACACATGACAGGATATGAATATATGCTAAGAGTTTCACTTTGTACTCTCCGGGCATCGATCCCAGGACGAGAACAGGTTTTCATTCCACCTTTCAGAGAAATATGATATACACATCTGCATCTCTTGACCACGCGTTTTTGGTCTTTGAATTCTCTTAACCCATCGTTGTCATGTCTTGCAAATGCAAATATCAATTTGATAGAAGAATATGAAAAATAGGGATTAAATTTGAACATGAAAAAAAAACAAAATATTTATCAATTAGTGAACCAGAACAAAATTTAATTTTGGAGTCTGGAGAAACAATAAAATCTTGTAGTGAGATCACATATTTAGGAATTAAAATAAATAAAAATGGGAGTTATGAAGAGGAAATAAGAAATAGAAATAATAAAGGAAAATTTGCAATTGCTTGCCTCAATGGAATATTGTGGGATAAAAATATAAGTAATAAAAATAAAATGAATATATATCATACAATTGTTAAAAGCATCATTACTTATGAAGCAGAACTTTGGCCATTAACAACAAAAACAAATAAGTATCTTTTGGCAATGGAAATGAATTTTATACGAAGGGCAGCAAGAATTTCAAGAAGAGAACAAATTAGGAACTCAGTTATAAGGGAGAAAATGAAGATTGAAGACACTATTTTAGATTATATTAAAACTCAGCAATTAAGATGGTACGGACATGTCCAGCGAATGGAAGAAGATCGACTACCAAAATCTGTTTTGGAATGGAAACCTGAGGGAAGACGAGGCAGAGGAAGACCTAAAACCTCCTGGAAAGTGAGGGAATATGTTTACACATGAAAGAGAAACATCTACAACCAGGAGATTGGATGGACCGACAAAATTGGCTATTAGGAATCGGATGATGTCAATGACATTAATCAACCGATGATCTATCTATCTATCTTCCTTTAACTTAGTTTAACCTCTAACCTTATATACATTTTTGCATGTACACGTGATCCGGGGCTCACCTGTCGGGAGAGGTATTTTAAACTGTGGATCACGTACATACTTCTTTTTTACCGCACATGGACAATGAGTGATAAATTCAATGCCACGGCCTCCTCCGAGACAACACCATTCACACACACATTCATACTAAACATGGCGAATTAATGGTGATAATGATGACCAGATGATGTTCGGCCTTAAACTTTCCTGATATTTATCTTGCAGGTGAGAGAAAAAACCGAAAAAAGCTATCATCTAGAAAATTTGTCCTCACAGGGGATCGAATCCAGGCTCGCTGTCTACAAGATAGGGACGCTATCCCGAAACCACAACGGTGGACTCGACATTAACTAGTATAACTCACTGGCAATTTATAACCCGTAGGTTCATGGCGGCGCGGACATAAGCTCTCCATAAATCCTTATCCTGAGCTAATGTTTTCCCATCATCGCCTATATAATAAATTCCCTTAAATCATGGTTAATGTTATTCTTCCACCTCATTCTTGGCCTGCCTACTGGGTGCTTTTCCTCTGGTTTTCATACAAGGAGCTTCCAAAACACTTCTTTCATTCCCTATTCGTGCCTCATGTCTTGCCCATCGCAGTTTACGAGACTTAACTCGGTAGAGAAATAATAATAATAATAATAATAATAATAATAATAATAATAATAATAAAAATAATAATAATTAATAATAATAATAATAATAACACTGTGCACCAAAAAAGAAACTTTTTTTGTCTCAGAAAGAAAAATATGTTATTCTGATAGTATTTTTTAACCTGAATTCAAACATGATATCGGTTTTTCTCTATCACGCAAGGTTGCCGAGAGAACAGACATTTATAATTTCAAACACTTTAATATTTTCTACATTCGTAACTACACAATATTCGAACATTCGGACTCACTTAGAAAGTAAGAAATGACGATTTTCTGTTATATTTCGCCTGTGGAGCATCCCTCTTGATGATCCAACAATAATCGACCAGCATATTAGGATTGCATTTGCCTTGATATCTCTTTTCCATAGCTGAAATCTCCTGATTAAAGTATTCCCCGTGCTCATCGCTCACTGCGCCAAGATTTACCGGGAAGAAATCTAGGTTTATTAAAAAAAATCATTATTTAAATCCATTAATTGAAATTGAAATAAGAAAACTGTGGGTGATGGAGAAATTCCGAATACATATTTGAAAACACGATAAAAAAAACTGCATTAAGTACAACTATTGGTGCTCATGAGACAAAAATCATGTTGACCAGTGTTATAGATTTGATGGATTGGATCATTTGATCCGTTCTATCTCCAGAATTTTAATCCACAGACACCAAGGCCTTTAGGTCTCCCAGATCTTCTCTCACCCTGTGGTTTATATTATCTGCATGTTTATAATAGAATTCATCTTGTTTGAATTCGTTGTAAATTCAAATACTAATTTGATCTGTATTCGTCAATTGGACCACGTTATATACAAAAGGAACCAATCCTCAAATTTTAAATATTTGACTTAATGCTATATTATTGTTCCACAAGTGTTCATGGGAAAATATCCAACCCACCATCCGAATTCCTATGCCATCTGTGAACCAAGTAAGAAAGTACTGATAGAGTATACCACCTTTATATTTCTACAGAAAGAACCAGACAACAAAATGTATAAAATTTGAGACTTAAAAAACAGGGAAAATAAAAAAAATGTGAATTTTTTAAATATCTTGGGCCAATAATTACAAGTTTAGGTACCTGTGAGAGAGACGTACAGACTATAATTGCAATGGCAAAAAATGCAACTAAGACATTACATGGAATAATCTGGAACAAAAATATTACAAAGGAAACTAAAATGAAAATTTATAAGAGCATAATACAGAATATTTTGTCATATGGAAGTGAAACTTGGCCTTTGACGGAATTACAAAAGAATAAAATTAGAACAGTTGAATTTGATTATTTTAGAAGAAGCCTCCAAAAAACAAGACAGGATAAAATAAGAAATGAATTCCTTTGGAGAGAAATGAATGTCACCACATCTGTCGTTAAGAGGATTGAAAATCAAACACTTAAATGGTATGGCCATGTACAAAGAATGGAAAATGAAAGATGGCCAAAAAATATATACCAATGGTCACCCCCTGGAAGAAATAAACGTGGCAGACCAAGATGGAAATGGAAAACCTACATCAGAACTATAATGGATGATAGGAATTTGGAAGAGGGAGATTGGAATGATAGAGATAAGTGGAAACTGAAGACGGCAAATCTATAAGTGGGGGGAAAGCCGAAGAAGAAGATGAAAAAATGTTTTATTTACCATCTTTCTTATAAAACAGAAGCTCTTTGATATTCTGTTAGTTGAAGTAATAAATAAATGTTTATTTTTATTTTTGAAGTTTTTATTGACATTTAACTTTAATTGATTTTTTTTTTCAGTTCAGTTATCTTGTGAGTTGGTTCCTTTTTGCAGAATGCGGACTAATTACTTTTAATATATTTTTTTAATGTACATGTTTTTTTTTCGAAAACAAAATTTCGATAAAAATCCACGTTGTTTCATAACTAAAAATAGCTGCCACATATTATCCGACATACCTTCGCTGCATTATCATCGGGTAAATGATATTCTACTGTAAACACAAAAACAGACGCAAAGCACAGAGCGACACATAAATAAATGAAAAGGAACAAATGTTATAATTTAGTAAGCGATAATCCCTTTGAGCGAGATCACAAAATATTAACACATTGAATTCTAGTGGCAGCAAAGCAAACACGTCAACAAATATATGTTCTTGTTGTTAGCACAAGGTATTATGTTCCAATGTTTATTTATTTACCATCAAGTGTTATCGACCCAAGAACATTCAATGTTAAGGAGACAGGGATTATGCATCATAAACATGGACTTTAAAGACACCAGACCTATCAAAGGTATTAGCATCTGAAAGGAAGATATTAAGAAGAATCATAGGACCGTGTAAAGATGATGGTTTTTGGAGCATGATAAGAAATAATTATATCTTCCAGATAATAAAACAAATACGTAAGTTTTATAAAATCTTCTTCTTCTTCTTCTTGTCCCGCGCCGTAGCCGAGTGGTTAAGGCAAGAAGCCTTGGTGCAGAGCAACGGGACTTGCGCTGGTTCGAGTCTCCATGGGGGAAGAAATTTTCTCATGGTATTTCGGCCAGTATGGGACCGGTGCCCACCCAGCATCGTGAGGAATTCGGGTAGCTACAATAAGTAGTGGCTCCAGGTCGAGAAAACCAGCTGTAACGGCTGGGACACCCGACATGCTGACCACATGTCACCCCTACACTGGCTGATTATCATCTACCTCTGTGGTTGACACATGTGGATGTGAGGCCAGCAGCCGGCTGGTAGGCTAAGAGCCTTGTAGGCCTGTCGCGCCAGAAGTTTTTTCTTCTTCTTCTTCTTAAACTTAATTTATAGGATTTTTCCAAAATCACTCCTCGGAGGAAGACGTATTGGATGTGCATTCACTGTCTATCCATCTCTTGGCTGGTCTTCCTCTTGTTCTTCTCGTGCCTATACCAATTTAATAGCTTATACCGTATATAATCTACTATTGATTAACCAATATTCATTTTTTCTCTTATGACAGTATTTCTTAATTAGTCTAATTTTGAACATCTTGCTACTCTCCTCAAGAAATCCATTTCCATCGACATAAGTTTTTGTTCTAAGTTGTTGTTGAATTTGCAAACTTCAGCTCCACATGTGACAGTACTTCTCACTATTGAATTATATATTTGTAACTTATTTTTCCTGGTTATATGTCTGTTCCATAAGACTCCATTTTAATATTAATAAGCTCTTGTTATGTTTTTACGCTCAAGTATGTTTACCTGTGACCACAGAAATAGGCCCACAAAAAATATTTTCCGAAACTTGCAAAATCGGACCATTATGAGTGGAACCCAAATTAAAAAATGTTTCTTGTGGCCGCTATCTCTGTTTACTCTCAACGAAACTAGATGTATACGATTTAAATAAGGAATAAATATATATTCCATGGATGGTGAGGGAATGGTTTATTTCATGCGAGTGTATATAATAATATTCAGCAGGTTGTAGTGTTAGCCATTTGCCGTCGTCGGCTAATAAACCAGTGTACAATGTTTACTGACTGACTTGCTAAGTGATTTAGAGAATGTTAGTTTTACACATTGTGAGGGCGGCTTGCTATATATTCCGTGACAACTAACTAGCGCACAGATAACCTCTCCATACATTCCTATCCTCATCTCCTGTATAATCTACTTCCCTCAAATCATGGTTAATGTCATTCTTCTACATCATTCTTGGTCTACCAACTGGATCTTTTCCCTCTGGTTTTCCAACAATCATGCACATCTTTCATTCCCCATTCGTGTCGCATGTCCTGCCCATCGCAGTCTACGAGACTTAACTGTTCTTATTATATCTGGCTTCCTATAAAGACCACGTAGTTCATTGTTATGTAGTCTTCTCCATTCTCCTGTCTGTTCACCTCTCTTTGGTCAAGAACATTTGCCAAGAACTATATTCTCAAACACTCGAAATCTCTTTTCTTCCCTTAAAATAAGAATCCATGTTTCGCATCCATATAGTATAACTAATAGAATAATAGTTCAGTTTAACGATTTTTGAAAGGAATTCGGACGTCAAGAGTCCCTTTAATGCATAACAGGACCCATTTCCAGAACTGAGCCCGTGTTTAATTTCTTTGTGCGTCTCATTTCCTCATATTTATTTCCAGTCTCAATTACTTAGCGTTACTCAATAGTGTGTGCATGTTGGCCTTTAGTATCTCCTCGCTATCGCCCAATAGTACTACATCATCAGCATAAACTAACAGCTTATTAATACCATTGATCTGTAGGCCTTCTCCATCCTCTAAAAAAAATTATTTATTTATTTCTTCAAAGACCCCAAAGAGCAAGATTGCTCATATTAAGGGGCAATATACAAAAAAATAATGACCATGAAACAATTAACAATAAAAACAAGAAAATATAAATACAATATTTAATCAGGATTATAATAATAATTAAATTAACAAAATTTACTAAGAAAGCAATGAGAAAAAATAGTATCTTTGTGTAATAAAGTACAACCTCTAGTATAATAATTATGTATAGCCTATCTGTATTAAAAATTAAGGGCATGTAATGATGAGATAGATTTTTAATAATTTAAAACATATATATACAAATCATATATTTTTTTAATTCCTTTAATGGTAAAATATTTTTAAAAAGTATAAATAAAGTTATAAGATGTAAGTTATATAGTTTTCTAATAGCTCTATTCTGTAAAACTTGGAGAGGGTGAGTTATGTAATCAAAACTATTTCCCCATATAGGTAGCATATAAGTGAGATGAGAATGTATTATTATTATTATTATTATTAGCCTCGAGTAAAAGTGTTCACCAACACAATTAACATTGATAGAGTGTGTGCGGGTGTGCAGAAGACAGTGGATTCTCCTCCAGTTCACTTGTTCTGGATCTCACCTTGCGAGTGCATTGACCGTGACAGGATTGTGTGTCGAAATCCTCTAATGAAACCGAACGTTACACTGCTCTTAATGATGGCTTTGTAATAACACTTTGCTCTAATCCAGTTTGCATCAAATTATATTTGAAATAGCATATTTCAACTTGTCATATCATTTCTTTGAGAGCCATTTATTGCCCAACCTCAATTTTATACATAAAATATTATTGAGATACTTGGAAGAGATACAATTTTTCAAATAATTTGAATTTTTATGGTAGAAATAATATATATACATATTAATTCAATGCCCCAGGTTTGTCATTTCGACATTTTTTAGTGGTATTGGCGTAATTGTAGCCCACTTCCAGGCCTCACTGCCGTAGTATTTAAATATATAATCAATTGAGTTGGTGTTTACTTGATGAAAACCCATATCTATTAATTAAATAAAAATAAAACTTAGTTTTATTTGATTTTCATATTTATTAAGATATAATTCAGTGACAGTTGTTTCGGTACACTGTACCTTCTTCAGACATGTTACCAAATTATGAATTGTGTTCCAACTGATCTAAGCAACAATACAACAATAATTTATTTAATTTTTTTAATTTAACAAAGGCGATTCATTCAAATCAAGTTGAGAATTTAACAGTTTATTACTACTTTTCAATTTATTTATTTCTACAGCCCCCAAAATGTCCAACTTCTTACCCTTATCACAAACAAGTAAAACATGTAAAATTTCAAAATTATGAAATTTAAAAATTTAAGTAAATTATTGTTGTATTGTTGCTTAGATCAGTTGATATGTACTATAATAACACAATTCATAATTTGTTAACATGTGTGAAGAAGGTACAGTGTACCGAAACAGCTGTCACTGAATTATATCTTAATAAATATGAAAATCAAATAAAACTAAGTTTTATTTTTATTTAATTAATTTAAATATATGTTATTTCCCTCGTATGATAGTTATGAAGAGATATACCGCATGTATATTTCTGTAAATTATTTTTTATATACATAAAGCACTGATTTTCAAACTTGTTTCGTTATATACTATAAAATTATTACTTGGGGAGCCACCGGTGGGTCGGGGCCCATAACTTGAGTTACACTGACGTGGTACATCCACTTACACGAGATTAGTTTCGCCACTGATAAACATTTCAAACAGTCGATTCGGAAAAGTAGCAGCTCTTGAAGATAGTAGTGTGTAGCGAATGTGTTGCTATTAATCACAGCTCGGTGCGACAGGTATTGTTGTAACAGTAGTACATTAGCATTTACAATGTGTGCAGAGCTACAACCGTCTAACTCACATCGCCAATATGTTGTACAGCAGTTTGTTGCTGTATGTAATACATGGTTTATGCTGATGATGTAGTACTATTGGCCGATAGCGAGGAGATACTAAAGGACAACACGCACACTCTACTGACTAACACTAAGAAATTAGGACTGGAAGTATATATCAATAAAACTAAATATATGGTCACACGTAGAAATTCATTATATAATGGAAATGGACAGCTAATGACAAATGAGGGAAATTTTGAGGAAGTGGCTGAATTCAAATACCTAGGAACAATAATCATAAATAGGAATGAGATGCACAAAGAAATTAAACATAGGCTCAATTTTGGAAATGCGTGCTATTATGCATTACAGAGACTATTGATGTCCCAACTCCTTTCAAAAACGTTAAATTGAAAATATATAAAACTATTATTCTACCAGTTATATTATATGGGTGCGAAACATGGACTCTTACTTTAAGGGAGGAAAGGAGATTTCGAGTATTTCAGAATAAAATTCTTAGGACCATTTTTGGACCAAAGAGAGATGAACATACAGAAGAATGGAGAAGGCTGCATAACAGTGAATTACATGGTCTTTATAGGAAGCCAGATATAATGAGAACAGTTAAGTCTCGTAGACTGTGATGGGCAGGACATGTGGCACGAATGGGAAATTAAAGACGTGCATGGAAGCTTCTTGTAGGAAAACCAGAGAAAAAACGCCCAGTTGGTAGACCAAGAATGAGGTGGGAGATTAACATTAACTATGATTTGAGGGAAGTAGATTATACAGGGGAAGATTGGAAAACATTGGCTCAGGATAGGGATATATGGAGAGGTTTTGTCCGTGCGGCCATGAACCTACGGGTTCGATAGTGCCAGTGAGTTAGTTGTATGTAATAGATGAGAATGTTCACCACTGTAATCTCGGGGTAACATCGTTGGTCATATACAGAAGTCTCAGGTTCGATCCCGGTTCGGGACAAGATTCCTGGATACCTATTTTCGGGATTTGTTCCTTAACTCTAAGACAAAACTTAAAGGCCCAAATAATCGCGAGACACTGTTTTTTTTTGTCTAACATAATCATCCAATCAAATTTGTCTTGTTTAGTATGTACACGATCGCATCATAACCTCATAATTGACTTCCCACAACACAGAGCCTCCCATTAATCTAATTGCTACACTGTATCTACTGTTAGACTCCTTACTACAACACACTGCCGGATATTAGCTTCTTAAAAATAAATTTAAAACTCTCTCTTTTGTAACTGGATTTTCAGCCGATTAATTGATGTTTTTTTTGTCTAATAATATCAACTTGATTCATTTTAATCATCATCATCATCATCATCTGCCTTTCAAGTATTAGGCCCAGTGGCCTGTTACGGTCTCCCGCCATCTCCGAAAAGGTCGACCCACAGATCTTCTGCCTCGAGGAATGTAGTGAAGAATTTGTTTTGGTATTATGTGACAATCCATGCGCTGAATATGGGCTAGCCAATAGTTTCTATATTCTTGGAGGTATTCAGATATAGGTACGATGTTTAACTCTCTGGCTATTGTTGAATTTCTTTGGTGGTCTAGAAAGCTATAACCTGCAGTTCGTCGCAGAAATTTCATCTCCGTGGTTGTAATATGACGGTCATCCTGCGTTCTGATGGTCCAAGCTTCACTGCCATAACAGATTATGGGTCTAGCGAGAACTTTATAGATTTTCATTCTTGTGTGTCTCTGCACTTTTGATTCATTTTAATTTTAGTTTAATTTGTATAAATATTTACTTACAGTTGTATATAGATTTTGATGTTATGTATTTTTAAAAATGTGTTCATTGTTTTAGTAGAAGAGAAAGTTTTATGGCTTTAAATCTCCCAGTTTAAATAAATAAATATATAAATAAAATAATAATAATAATAATAATTATTATTGTTATTATTAGCAGTAGTAGTAGTAGTAGTAGTAATATGTGTGAGTAAATAGTGTGTCTTATTTCATATGTTCGTGTTGTCTGAAAGGTGGCTCCGCATTGAACTGATCCTCATTTTAAGAGGATCTCCATGTCCTTGTTTCGTCGTTAATAATAATAATAATAATAATAATAATAATAATAATATTATTATTATTATTATTATTATTATTATTATTATTATTATTATTATTATTATTATTATTATATGATGGAGCTGAAGTTTGGAAATTCAACAAAAACTTAGAACAAAAACTTATGTCGATGGAAATGGATTTCTTGGGGAGAGCAGCAAGATGTTCTAAATTAGACAAAATAATAAATACTGTCATAAGAGAAAAAATTAATATTGGTTATTCAATAGTATATTATATACAGTATAAGCAATTAAATTGGTATGGGCACGTACGACGAATGCAAGAAGAAAGTTTACCCAGGAAAACATTGGAATGGTGTCCACCTGGAAGAAGGAGGAGAGGAAGACCTCGAAACTCGAGGATGCAGGGAAAAGAACTGGAATGAGAGCAAGAGGACTGGAGGACATGGATTAGGTGGAGAGAGACGAGTGGAGAAGAAAAATAAAACTTTAGGCACAGAAAGATGTGTAAACATTAAAATTCTGTATATAAATAAATAAATAATAGTAATGATGATAATAATAATGTTTCATTTATTCCGGCATAGTTAAGGCCATAAGGCCTTCTCTTCCACTCAACCACCACAAATATAATAATACATATTTACAGTATAAATTATATATAAGTCTAAAATATATTTAAAGACGCTCTTTGCCAGCTAAGTTCGTTAACGTCGTAATTCAAAGCTGGGCGGTGAAAGTGTTAAACATTTTGTTTAGAGGTCTCTTATTTCAGGCTTGACATTTTTTCTCGTGCCGTGAATCTACGACACGGAACCTTGATAACCATACTCGCCCCTGGCTGCATTTTTCAGAGCTTTAAAATGATGTGTATGACTACCTTGGGAAGGGAAGAGTAAGATCAGATTGTGCTGGTGGGAATGTATATTTATTAAGCAAGAGGCGCCAGGTTCGTTTCCTGGTCATGCACAGTTTTCTTTAGAGGAAATTGTCGACATTCCATCGGTTCTGGGTGTGTCCGTTAGAATAGGAAGTGGACAAACGATAAACAATTGGAACAAGTGAACCAGATGGTAAAATTAAATGTAGAAAAGAAGAAGTCTTGTGTTCAAAATATTTTAAAAATGTCGATCAGTAAGTAATGCGAAACATTCTTTGAATGTGAACGCTGGGCAGGTAGTTTTCTTGTTCAGTAAAGCTATTGAAAATTGCACATGGCCGGTTGTCCAAGGATTTAAATGCTAAACATGCTTGAGGTTGACTCGATGCTCCAATTCTGTTGGTTAATAAACTCCACCTAATTATTCTTAATTGATTCATACATGATTTGAGTGAGGTAAATTATACAGTGAGATGATTGGAAGACATTGACTCAGGATAGGGATGTATGGAGAGCTTTTGTCCGCGCAGCCATGAATCTATGGGTTCGATAGTGCCAGTGAGTTACTTGGTTTATAATTTATAATACATAAATCTATAGGTCCCGTCTTAATTCGCCAGTAAATTAATAAATACTTACTCACTGGCACTAACGAACCCATAGGTTCATGGCCGCTCGGACATAAGCTCTACATACATCCCTATCCTGAGCTAATCATTTTCAATCATTCCCTGTATAATCTACTTCCCTCAAATCATAGTTAATGTTATTCTCCCACCTCACTCTTGGTCTACCAACTGGGCGTTTTCCTTCTGGCTTTCCTACAAGAAGTTTCCATGCACGTCTTTCATTCCCCATACGCGCAACATGTCCTGCCCATCGCAGTCTACGAGACTTAACTGTTCTTATTATATCTGGCTCCCTATAAAGACCATGTAGTTCATTGTTTTTTAGTCTTCTCCATTCACCTGTTTGTTCATCTCTCTTTGGTCCAAAAATTTTCCTAAGTACTTTATTCTTAAATACTTGTAATCTCCTTTCCTTCCTTAAAGTAAGAGTCCATGTTTCGCACCCATATAATATAACTGGTAGAAGAATAGTTTTATATATTTTCAGTTTAACGTTTTTTGAAAGGAGTTGGGACATCAAGAGTCTCTGCAATGCATAATAGCATGCATTTCCAGAATTGAGCTTATGTTTAATTTCTTTGAGTAAATTAATAAATACATGTATTTTTTGTCCAATGCCATCAGGTTGTCTTTAATGGCATTTCTGGCTTTCTCTCGTGGCACTGGCGGAATTGTAATCCATTTCTTAGGTTAGGGCACCTGGAAGGCGGAGTTACGTTTCCCCGATGGTGTGATGGGTGACAAATGATAATGAAGCACCAGGACAGTTCTTAACCTAAACTTGACCTAAATTTGAGACCATGTGAAACCATACTGTATGCTCTGACTGGGAATCGAACACTGACCATTATCCCATGAGTCTGGTCATAAATTAATATGTATGGGGACAAAAATTAACATTTTAAGTTCATAGACGAAAATGAGCGGATGTCTGAATGACATGTCAGGAATGTTTCTTGTACCTTAATAAATCTTGAAGATATCAACCGCGCAATCTCCTAATTAAACGTTGTTTAGCAACAGTGGTCTAAAGTCCAAAATCACAGGCTGAGATAATAATTGTTCAATTTTATAAACACGCTCATGATATAGATAACACTAACTTCCGCTAGATAGCAGCAGTTTTAACAGCTGTTACTTCCATAATTTTTGCTCAACTAAAATAATATGTGTATCAGATATAATTGTATTCAATGTTCGTAAATGTGACCACATTTCTTGATACTTCCGTGAACTCCATCTCTATGATCGTAGGAAAATTCATTGTCGTATTAAATTATACCAAGCTATTATCATCTCGCTTCCATCTCCTGTCCTCCATTCATACGATCACACCAGAACCTCCTATCCAGGTTTTCTCGTTGTCGTAATTCCTATACGGAATCTACTGCTAGACTCTGGACTTCTTTACTGCAAGATATTAAAAGACTGCCGGACAATAGCTTCGTTTAAAATAATGTATATATATATGTATATATACATATATATAGTCCACCGCTGTGGTCTCGAGGTAGCGTGCTGCCTTATCACGCAGCGGGCCCGGGTTCGATCCCCGGTCGAGAAAGTTTTCTGGGTAAAGCTTTTATCGGGGGTTTTCTTCATCTGTAAGAGTAATGTTAGAAAACTTTAAGGCCCAAACGGTCCACGAACATCATATGGCCATCATCATCCTTATCGTTATCATCATCATCCTTCACCGGTGTGGAAAGCAACGGGAAGCTACCACATCCTACAATTCCCTAGTAAAGCTGCAAGCATAGCATGAAAATGCTATGATTGCAGTGAAGGACCTGCCTTCGGGCAGAATTACTATGGGTGGATTTTTTTTATTGCGGATGAGCTCATGTAGGACTACGCAAAGTACTTAGAGGCGCTTCCTTTGAGCCCACCAAATTTCTTTCATTCTTTTGCTATGAGCTTGTTTTCTATCATCTGTCCAAGTTGTTCCAGTTTTTTTCTTCGGTTTGTCCTCTTGGTCAACTTGCCACTTATTCACCTTAATTCTAAATATATCTCTGTTTGGGATATCTTCTTTAGTAATTCCTGCCAATTTTAAGTCCTTTTTGACTCCATCAATCCACTTCATAGTATCCACTGGACTTTACTTCTGTTTTCGTAGAATTCCATTATCTGTTTTGTAAGCCTATTTGAGTTCATTCGTTTGATATGGCCATAACATTTTAACCTTCGTTTTCTAATATCACTACAAATGTCTGTATATGTTTTTATTTCCTTTTTACTTCTGAGTCTAAATGCTTCAGCTATGACTTGTGGACCTAAAACTTTTCTTATAATTTTGCATTCTTTTGTTCACTATATTTTCGATATATTTTTTTCTGTTCAAAATTAATGTTTCTGTTCCATACAGGCACTCTGGTTTAATTACAGTGTTATAGTGTCGTAATTTTATATGTAAAGATATGCATTTTCTTATTATACGTGTTGTGAGTAAGCCGAAATGCTGTATTATTATTATTTTTATATTATTATTATTATTATTATTATTATTATTATTATTATTATTATTATTATTATTGTTGTTGTTGTGGTGGTGGTGCTGATATAGACATTTTGAGTTGGTTATATCAATATTTGCGTTTTAGCACTTGGATCGCTGTTGCCAAATATCGTCCAATTACCGACCGAGGTGGGGAATTATAAAGGACACGCTGTAGAGAGATAACAAGCTTCCATATGGAAAAGACAACCGCATGCCAGGACGTTTACAAAAAGCAGCGACCAAAACTTGGCACAGGAATTCTAGTACAAAACTCAACAATGCAGGAATGAATGAACATCTTAAGACAAAAGAACTAAATACAAATTTCAGTTGTTCCTGCTGCTGTCTGTGGAATGAAGCATAACTGTATATTTGTTTCGTCTCAGAGCGTAGAGAAAACATTTCTACGTAAGATTAACATTACGTTTAATTTATTATTCCTTGGGACTCAGAATCTTGCCAAAAGTTATGTAATACTTAAAAATTTAACACACACACACACACACACACACACACACACACACACACATATATATATATATATATATATATATATATATATATAACAACTTCCTTCAAATAACCTGTACAAGAAATATATATACATACATATATACGTCCACCTCTGTGGTCTCGAGGTAGCGTGCTGCCTTGTCACGCAGCGGGCCCGGGTTAGATTCGCGGTTGGGACAGGCTCCGGGGTGAGGTTTTTTCGGGGTTTTTCCTCACCTGTAAGACGAATGTCAGGAAGCACAGGATCTAACGATCCCCGAAAATCATCCAGCCGTCATCATCATCCTTGTCATTATCATCATCATCCTTCACCGGTGTGCAAAGCAACGGGAAGCTACCACACATATAATTCCCTAGTAAAGCTGCAAAACATAGCATGAAAATGCTATGATTGCAGTGAAACACTTGCCCTCGGGCAGAATAATTACTATGGATGGATTGGATATATATCCGATTCGATTGAGGGTCTTTCCACTTTTCAGCGGTTGCCCTTTTACCAGCCGGCTGCTGGCCCTTCACATCCACATGTGTCAATCACAGAGGTAGACGATCAACAGCCAGTGTAGGGGTGACATGTGGTTAGCATATCGAGTCCCCCAGCCGTTATAGCTGGTTCCTCAACCTGGAACCGCTACTTATAGTAGCTACCCAATTACCTCACGATGCTGGGTGCGCACCGGTCCCATACTGGCCGAAATACCATGAGAAAATTTCTTCCCCCATGGAGACTCCAACCAGCGCAAGTCCCGTAGCTCTGCGCCAAGGCTTCCTACCTTAACCGCTCGGCTACGGCGCGGGACTTGGATATATATATATATATATATATATATACATTCATCATTTCACCTACAAGTAGTTCTAGAGCTCTGTTACGGTCTTTTGCCATCTACTGTGCAGTCTACCCACTGGTCTTGTCCATTGTGTTTTAACGCTTTACCGGCAGTAGTACCAGTTCGATATCACCTAAAAGGAAACTTTAAAAATCGCTCTAGCGGTCGAAACTCAGCATCCATCCAGCCATCCATAGTAATTCTGCCCGAAGGCAGGTCCTTCACTGCAATCATAGCATTTTAATGCTATGCTTACAGCTTTACTAGGGAATTGTAGGTGTGGTAGCTTCCCGTTGCATTCCATACCGCTGAAGGATGATGATGATGATGGCCATATGATTTCTGGGACTGTTTGGGCCTTAAAGTTTTCCTGACATTTGTCTTAAAGGTGAGGAAAAACCCCGATAAAAACCTCACCCAGAAAAACTGCCCCGACCGCCGGGGATCGAACCCGGGCCCGCTGCGTGACAAGGCAGCACGCTACCTCGAGACCACAGCAGTATATGGCATTGAAATAAAACAAGGAAGATTTCTACATAAATCACTATAGCAGCCGCCATGTTTATTTTGTCGGAATGTATTTAATTAGCCCTTAAATTTGCAAAGTGTCCTGCAAGATACATTGGTTTAATTTTATTATAGTGAAGGGAAAATTAACAAGTAGAAATTAGTTAGATTTCTGTTAAATTATACAGCGATATGCAATCGTTCTGTAAAAATAAACATTTCCTTTGAATAGGTTATCTGAGAAACCAGTGGACAATATTCTCAAGTTTGCTATATATACTACCGAGTTTTGAACCCAGTAACAAAACGGAGTACTGAAGCCCCGAGGCTAAAAAACCAGTTACAGTACCGACAGACCGCCCACCAACCGGTCCTGACTTCGAAACCTGCTTGATCCACATCGGCCACCCAAATGTAAAACATTTAGGTTTATTCTCGAAGTATTAATATTCAAATTTCATATCGTAACTTTGTAGTTGTTTGCAGAAGAAATCAATAAGACTGCAATGTTGTCATTATATTGCAGACTTGTGTCATTTAAAGCGGACGTGATGTCAAACTCCAAGTACGACACGGACTGAATTCCTCGCAAATCCAATGTATGGTTTATTATTATTTAACATAGCAAAACAACTAATTTACAAGTCCATGCTAGAAAGTGTAGTGTTATATGGACAACAATACGCCAACAGAATAACTACAGTTCAAATGGATTTTTGGAGAAGAACTGCCATAAAATCTCGACTGGAAAGAATTAGAAATACGGAAATTAGAAAATGGATGAATGCAGAAAGAAGTATAATGCATGAGATTGAACACAGAAGACTAATATGGTATGGACACGTAAGAAGAATGCAGGATGGAAGACTATCAAAGGCCATCTATACATGGAAAATTGAAAGAAGGAGCAGAAAAGGAAGACCAAGAACAACCTGGAAGAATAACACTCAGAATTCAATGAGGAAATTTGGTGTAACAGATGAAGACACAGAGGACAGAGAACGATGGAGAACTTTAATTAAGGGAAATATGTGAATGTTTGTTGCAAATGATAGTGTATAAGTTTTTGGTGCTTTACGCAACAGTCTCATGGTGTAGTGGTCAGAACTTATGGGGCCTCGCATTCGTTTCCTGGTCAGACCACAGAATTATTTTTTCTTAAAGGGCCTGTAGCCTCCAATGGTCTGGATTACGTTCAAAGATTCTCCTGCCGATTCATTATCATTCGTGAGCTATCATAGCGTGTATAAGGCAGACAACTTTACATAGACTATTTAACTCATGCCCCAAATAGGAGTCAATGACCAATCACATTTCAATGATTTTTTTATTTACAACCAATCACAGTCGTGTTTCGTCTAGAATTTACCAACTAAAGTTTATCATAATAAAGAAAGCACCTCCTTTTTAACATTCTGAATAGGTCATAGCATTATTTTGCAGTGACTGACTCTCCAAGAAATACGGCTACCAGATTGTATATATAGTGCATGAATGTCAACACGTAGCGCATGCGGGAGTTAATATAAAAACATTTGTAGCAATTCATTATACCACAAAAAAAAATAAACCACTGTTTGCACTTTCTTAAATGTATTTTTTTCCATGTTATAACATTCCAGAAAAATATATTTGTCATATTTACACCAGAAATGAATTAATATACAGTTTGATGTGTTTAATTTTTTCTCCACTAGAGTGCATTCTTACAACATTGCATTCCTTTGGCAATAAATATTATCATCTGGTTGCAGTGATGAAGAAGAAGCAAATGAAGCGTACCAATCGTTTCTCATTTGTTTTCAAACATCGCCGTTTACATTAAATATATAAATATTTTAAAATAACTATATTTCAATAATGACCATCCATAGTATCTTTACCTTGTGGTGGAGTGGCTTGCGTGCTTAAATGATCCTGAGTGCTATGCCGGCGGTAGCATTGCTGCCGATAGGGTTACCCATGCCGGACTGGTCGAAGGTGATAAGCCAGACAAAAAAAGTACCTTGGTCGAAAGAGTGACGATCTTTCGCCGTAAAAATAGAACCGTCAAGAAATGCGGACATGGGTTCAACTGGGGTGGAGAGCTTATGTCCGTGCGGCCATGAACCTACGGGTTCGATAGTGCCAGTGAGTAAGTAAGTAAGTAAGTATATTTAAATAATGATTTGTGAGTAAACAGCTTAATTTTATTCGTTAAATAGTGCTAACAAATGTCACTCTCGATTTCCAAATTCTCTAAATAAATATTCTATCCTCACTTCGTGAGTCGTGAATTTATTTATTTTATTTATTTATTTATTTATTTATTTATTTAGCCTGGTGGAGTTAAGGCCATGTGGCCTTCTCTTCCACTCACCAGAACAAGCATATGTTACATATGAATACAAAAAAAAAATACAATAATAGTCATATAAAACAGGACAAACATATGTTACACATGAATACAAAAAATTACAATAGTAGTCATATTAGACAGGACAAACATGTTACATATGAATACAAAAAAAAGTTACAATAATAGTTATTGAACAATTCATTATCTGTCATATTGAATAATAATGAAATTAATGTCTAATAATAGAATGAAACTAAATACAATTAAAATTAAATTAATGATACAATGAATAAAAAAGGAATAACAGCTCGAATTTACTATGCATAAAAAGAAGAGAAAAAAAATACACTACAATGAATTAATCTACGCTTTTTATACAAGGCATTAGGTAAATATATTAACAAATCCTAAGTCTATTTTTATTAAATAATGCAAAAACGCATTATTAATTCTTAAAAAGTAGTATTAGTGAGTTGTTTCTGTTAGTGATTTTATTTTCAATTTATTTCTGAAAGATGGTAAAGTTTGGCAGTCTCTGACATAGGGTGGAAGTGAATTCCATGTTCTAGCAAGAGAAACTGTAAAAGATTTCGAATAATAGAGTAGTATGATGAGGAGGGATATAAAGGACACTGTGCTCAAGGGATCGGGTATCTAAGTTATGTGTATCAGAGAGTTTAGTGAAGCGGTGTGATAAATAATAAGGTAAAGATGTGTGTAATATGTTATAGAGTAGGCATAGGGAATGGATGGTTCTACGATCTTGAAGACGAAGCCATGACAATTGTTCCAGGGATGGTGTAACGTGATCAAATCTACGTATACCACAAATAAAACGTATGCAAGAATTGTGAACACGTTGAAGTCTTTGGGTAAGAACAGTATTTAGGTCAGTAAAAAGAGTATCACAATAATCAAAATGGGGCATTGCGAGTGTTTCTACTAGCATTTTTCTTAGAGAAAACGGTAAACAATTTCTTATACGATTTAATGAGTGTATTATTGAGAAGATAGTTTTGCAAATGTTATTTATTTGTTTATTCCAAATTAAATGTTTATCCATAAACACTCCTAGATTTTTTACTGTCTCACTATAAGGGATCTGAACCCCATTAAGTGACACATGTAATACTGCATTTGTGTTAATTGAGGATAATAGTCTCTGATGGCCCATAATGATTGCTTGTGTCTTTCTAGGATTTAATTCAAGTCCATATTTCTCTGTCCACGCCGTTAGCGAGTCAAGGTCCTCATTAATTTTGGTTACCGCGTCATTTAAAGAATATTTGTCTGAGTGAAGGTAGATCTGCATGTCGTCCGCAAATAAATGATGTTTGCAATGTTTTAGAGAGTCAGATATGTCGTTTATATAGATTGAAAAAAGCAATGGGCCGAGCACCGAGCCCTGTGGAACTCCAGCTTTACGGTAAGGTCCAAGAAGAGCGTAATGTAGAATTTCCTACAACATATTGCTGGCGCTCACGAAGGTAGGAGTTGAACCATTGCGTGACACTGTCAGAAAGTCAATTTAAGGATAAATTGGAAATCACTCTTGGCATTACTTATGATAGCAAGGTGCATTCCTCAGGAATTTGCTACAAGGGATAGACTGCAGAGTGGATTGTTAAACGCCCCACTCCCTGTCATTAATTAGTTGGCACTGTGTTATTAGCAGTTTTTATATTAGATCGATCCTGTGTTAACCGTCTTAATGAACGCTAATGTGTGTAATTTGTTAAATTGTTATCAGGTGCTCATCTTATCTTTCGTACAAGTTGTTACCAGGGACCCACCCGTTACTTAAATCTCTGCCTTTACATTTTATACATTATATATGTGAGATCATATATTTACGAATTAAAATAAATAAAAATGGAAGTTATGAAGAAGAAACAGAAATAACAAAGGACAATTTGCAATTGCTTGCCTTAATGTAAGATTGTGGGGTAAATATATAAGCAATAAAAATACAATTTATATATATATATATATATATATACATAAAATACAATTGTTAAAAGCATCAATACTTACAGAGCAGAACTTTGGCCATTAACAACAAAAAACAAATAAGTATCTTTTGGACACGGAAATGGATTTTATACGAAGGGCAGCAAGAATTTCAAGAAGAGAAAAAATTAGGAGCTCAGTTATAAGGGAGAAAATGAAGATTGAAGACACTATTTTAGATTGTATTAAAACGCAGCAATTAAAAGATGTCCAGCGAATGGAAGAGATGATCGGCTACCAAAATCTGTTTTGGAATGGAAACCTGAGGGAAGACGGGGCAGAGGAAGACCTAAAACCTCCTGGAGTCAGGGGATATATATATATACATGAAAGAGAAACATCTACAGACAGGAGTTTGGATGAACCGATAAAGTTGGCTATTAAGAAAAAGGCGATGTTAAAGACATTAATCAACCGATGATATATCTATCTATCTATATATACATAGTGTTCTGCCCAAAGGCAGGTCTTTCACTGCAAACTCAGCATTCTCCACTCTTTCCTTAACTCAGCCTTCCTTTTTGTATCCGCATACAAACCATTTATTTTTAATATCATGTGATGTCTTTTTCTGCCTCTAACCTTCTTTCCGTTGTCCACTCCTTCTAGGGCAGCAGTTTCCTCTTAGCCAGTGGCCAATCCTCTTCTTTATGAGTTCCAGCCTTGTTCTTCCTTCACCCATTCTGTCTTCAGTACTTATAAAATGCACTGTAAATTACAATTGAGGTCATGTTGTAAAATTTAGTGCATGAATTTATACACCAGCATCAGTAGCTAATGACATGCTGAAGATGGAACATATTCTCAAAGGCCTACTTGGTTTTAACTAATTGACGAAGTTTTTTGAACAGAAATTCATTTGAATTGAGGACAACTGATATATCAGGCACTTATTTTAATATTTAAAAAATATATATAATACGTGTTATTTAAAAAGTCCGTGATGCAGGAACTGCGTAAACTAAGCGAATTCTTCAGCAAGTCGAATTTATTGGACCAATCTTACTGGTCTACAGAATAGATATTTCATTTGTTAAATTTAAGAAACTCAACCTTTGATGACAGTTTATTTAAGAGTGTTAGAGTTCGGTGAAAACAAATTATGAATAGCCTCAATTTATTACATTTGCATATTGTTGTATAACTTAACTTTATTAGAATATTAAATAACTGTACCAATGTTATTTAAACTATGCATTGCCATTTAAAGAGTATGTTATACATTGCATTGACAGTTTTATAGAGCGAATTTTTAATTTCAGTATCAGATAAACCCCTACTTCTCGTGATCAGATTTCACTTATTTTTGTTTCAACAGCATATACAGAGTTTCGAAGTGAAAAATCTAAGACCGCTAGACCGTTTTGTAAAATTTCGTTTCAGGTAAAATACTAAACCTAATGTTCCGACTTTACTGGTTAACAAACTTGATATCTCTCTTTTAATTTTGACTATTTGCCACGCGTGGTTAACAAATACATGCACACGTATGTACTTGATAGCAACGGTAAACATATGTAATTTTTTAAAAGAATGTTTTAATGTGAACAACCTCAATAGCTCCATTCCTTCGTAATTCGCTAAAAGAACATAAACGTATAATTACCCACATGTTATAATTTATTCATCTACGTAATATGATGGTTGGTGTGCTCTGTGCTGTTGTTAACACAGGTGTAAGCAATTATATCTCAAAATAACAAGTAGGCCTATAAACATGGACCCTTCAGCAACCACAGGTTCATCGAGAGCCATAGGTTCTAACATAGTAGTGCAATATTAATCAAATTCCATTGAATCATAAATTAAAACATTAAAATAAATAGCTTGGTAGGTGCTGTCGTCCTTAAGTAGGTTAAAACGTTTAAACTGAAGGCCTTTGAGAAACCGTCTTCCATCTTCAGCAGAAGATATGTTGTTACTCTATGTGTTTCCTCACCCTGTAAGATGGAAGTCGAGATGAAACGTTAAGACCCAGATGGGCTCCGAACACAATTTTCCCTTTGTAAGCAATGCTATCATATTCACCTTGTTTAGTGTCTTGTCTTAAATATTGGTATTGCCTGAGAGGTGGCCACATATCGAACTAATCCCTTATTTTAGGGCAAGCTAGTAGTTACGAAAAAAAAACAGTTTTTAGAAACGTCCGGTGAGAAGCTTGATTACCGGTAGCGCGAGAGTTTTTTTTTTTTTTTTTAATGTTGGGTTTTCAGATGAACCTCTAATACTAGTGATCGGATTTCGCTGATTTTTTGGAGAATACCTTTTTCGTTTTTTTTAAATGCCATAAACTAAATTTCATTGCGAAAAAACTAAAATTGCAGCCGGTAGAGTGATCTTTAAATTTTCGCTTCCATTTAAACGCTACTCTTGATTGTCCGATTTTGCACGTTAACCAACTCGACCTTAGTTTGAAATTGTTATCGTATATCGAGATTAGTTCCGAAAAAATAAAAATTGGAGTCGCTAATCCGTAAATAAAAACATGCTTTTTTTCTTCCTTGTCTGTTAAATCGGACATATCAATTGTTGTATGAGAACAACCTGAACAGCTTTGGAATTCTCCAAATGCTTTGGAAAGTGGGATGTTGGTTATCTGATATAACTGGAAACTGGTGAGGTTTCCTTGAGGGGAATTATTATAATTTCACTTGAGTAAGAAGCAGGGCATGAACGTGGGTCCCTGGGCTATCAGCGAGCACTTGTCCAATAAATCTAGACAACACTTGCAGTCACGATCTGCTCTTGTTTTGTTCTCTCTTACTATATTTATCATTTAAATTGCTTAGTGGTAAGTCCTGAGGCAATACAAGCTTCGTGGGACTGAGGTAAACTCAACCTCTAAGGGGAATGAGTACCAGGGTGTAAAGGCGCCAGAGAGGTCGGAGTTAGCCCAAGGGACTTCCAAGGCCTGTTGCGAATAACTTTATCTTTAGGTTTGTTTATTCATTTAGTGGGTTTCACATCTTCCCGCGTCCAATTAATCTACTGTCATTCTCCACCTCATCTCTCTGTCATTCCAATCTCCATCGTTCAATCATTTTTTCTTGCTACTTAAAACACCAATTCTGGTATTTGTCTTGAGAATCTGTTTTCTATCATTCTTTTTACATGACCGTACCATTTTAATTGTTTGTTTTTATGAAACACACAATTGAATTTTAGATATTTATCTTCTGTTTAAATACATTGTTTTTTATTTTATCTCTTCTATAAATTCCAACTGAACGCTTTCAAAAATAAATGTCTGTAGAATTTAATTTACTTATTGCTCTAGATCTTAATTCCCATGTTTCTGCATTGTATTACGTATTTTAGCTAATGAATATTTTATCTTTAGGATTTGCTGAGCTACCCTTTTTCTATTTATTGACCCATGCTTTATTGGGGCATGTCGTAGCGTTGTTGTCTAAGGCAGTACGCTAAAAGCCGGAAGGACAGGGGTTCGAATCCCGGTGAATTTCAGAATTTTTAAACTGGCCCAAAACTTCTGGCAGTATATTTCCCCTGGGGTCGACTCAACCTCGAATAGAAATGAGTACCATTCGCTTGTTCTGGGGGAAAAGACGGCCGCAACGCAGGGCTGACAACTCTATTGAGATCTAGTACCAATTATGATGATCTTGAAGAAGATTTCCGGGCTGCAGGCCGTAGTCTTGAGGCTTGAAATTCGCCGACGTTTCGCCAGAGACTGCATTCGGCATCCTCAAGGGTTGTCTTGAGACCGGCAATTTTGTACGAGTGTGGTTGGAAGCGCAGAGTCCTCCCTTTTACAGAGAAGTCCGTCACTTCCAGACTGCTTTAGGGACTTATAAATGCCCTCTTCAGCCCGGGATGATAGCAATTGGAGACAATAAAATCTTAGTCGTCGGTTCCAATTTTCAAGCTTCAGATAGAGTCCCCCAACAAATGTCAGTCCGCGATCCCTGGGAAGGTCCAGACAATGGATGCAAAGTCGCTAGTGGCATCCATTGCCTGTCCTATTCATCGCGGTAAACAGTATAAATAGGACAGGCAGTGCACAAAATTGCCAGTCTCAAGACAACCCTTGAGGATGCCGGACGCAGTCTCTGGCGAAACGTCGGGGAACTTCCGACCTACAGCCCGGAAATCTTCTTCAAGATCATCATAATAACTCCGGCCGTGAAAGCCTAAATCAATACACTAGTACCAATTGTCTATAAGGTGTGAACCTTAACTCCGACTGCAGTGGGATCGCTTTACCCTTTACTATTGCATCACTTTTTTTATTTTTGTTTTAGAGCTGACATTATAATCCCGTAAACACTGTATAAATTTCATATTTCGCCCCCCCCCCTTATTTACCCTCTCAATCTATTCATTAATTGCTCAGTTTTTTTCTTAATTCCTTTTTATTCCATGTTTCAAGAAAAATAGTCAATTTTCTTACTTTCTTTCATCGTTCATTGAATCTGTCCGGCATTTCATTCTCGAGCTGTTTAGCATTGTGCATGTTTTTCAAACGAGCAGGGAGCTTAAATAAGGACATAAAATAATAAACATTATAATTAAGCAAAATATCAATGTTAAAACTTTATTTTTTTTTGTCAAATGCCCCAGGTTTGTCTTTCGACATTCCTGGTTTCTCTCCTGACATGGCGTACTAACCCACTTCTGAGGTTGGGGCTCCTGGAAGGCGGGGTTACATTGTCCCGATGATATGATGGGCGATGATGATGATAGTGGTGCGCCAGGAGAGTTCCTAATCCTAAGCTTAACCTAAGATGAATATGAATGATGATGATTGCGATGGCCATATGATTTCGGAGACCGTTTGGGTCTTAAAGTTTTCCTGAAATTTGTCTTACAGGTGAGGAAAAACCCCGACAAAACCTCACCCAGATAAACTGTCCCGACCGGGGACCGAATCCGGGCCCGCTGTATGACAAGGCAGCACGCTACCCCGAGACCACAGCGATGGACTTCAAACTTTAATTGTAGATTTAATAAAAAGCGCATCATTGAAATGGTACAGTAATGTAAAAAGAATGACAGAAGACAGATTCCCAAGAAGAATACTAGAATGGGCGCCACTTGGTAGAAGAAGAAGAAGGATAATAGTTTATAGGACTGTGCAAAATGTTTCAGCAAACAATAATTTCTAGATACGACAGTTTACGGATTGTATGGAAGTAGAGAGTAACTATAAAAAACATTTGAACATATGAGAAAAGAAAGCTGACATCAGAGCATGCGCTGTAGACGGGCGGCATTCTTTATTCGTCATACACATTTGACACAGAAACATTTTTTTTTGTCAAATGTAGAATGAACCGCGAAACACACACGTATGAGACTGGTGTCTCAAAGTGGCCGACACCATCCTCTGTCTCCCTCATCTCAATGCAACCTGATACTTTTTTAATTAAAACAATATTTATTTCTAATCTTACACTCGGAGACGCTAAACAGAATATAAAGCAATATTAGTTATGAAATGTATCTAAACCCGGTTTAATAATTTTCCGGTGTCCAATGTTCTACAGTATTCCTTGTAATTAAATGTATTCTACAATCTTCCCCATTGCTCTATTGTTCTCATCTAATCTTCTATTCCTCGTTGTTCATTTTACTTGTTATACCTCGCACATTACCACGATTAGAGTCGTCTATATCAGTAGCTTTTACCGCACACGGCTATTTGAGAATCTGTTCTGCTTTTCTTGTGTGGACTTTTTTTTGTATCTTTAATGGATTATTTTGTACTATTTAAAATTTAAAGTAGATACCTGAGATCTCAGTCTTCCTCAACTTTATATGTGGAGCATATGCTCCATCCTCAGCATGTGAATTGGTGCTAGTTGCTTGTGCTCATGTGTTCACATCTTACAGCCTTCATAAAGTTGAGGAAGACTTAGATCTCAGGTATCTATTTTATATTTTTAATTTTACTTCAACGGTGTTTCGTCATAAGTTTTAAAAATATTCTACTAGTTGTTGACTAGGTTATGTTCGTAGGCCTCTTGATAATTAATTTTCAACATATTATGAAATAAAATTATGTGCAGTGTTTTATAAATTCATCAGTAAAACCTTGTAACAATAACATTAACTTTATGAGGTAGAGGCTATTCAACTTGGTCAACTCAATAAATTAATAGATCACATTTTGATACCGGAAATCCAGAGATGGTGCAATGGAGAAAATTATATTTTGTTTTTCTCTTCGCTGTCGGCCAACCCAGCACATGACAATAGAGAATGGAAAAATAACAGATAATATAGAGAGAAAACTTACGGTGTCTTCATCTTATTTCGTCCATTGGTCTATCTTCTTTAGCTCTTTTTGCAAGTCTGTTGTCTTCCATTCTCTCTATATGACCTCTCCAATACTTTCGACTATCTTGGCTATGTCTTAAAATTTGACATTTCTGTCTAATTTCTGTACTGTATATGACCAGATTACAAAGGACAAGATAAAGAAGATATAGAATATATGATTAGAAAGTTGGTAGATGCATTTGAGGTAGGTGGACTGAAAGTAAATTATATTAAAACAGAATATTTGGCATTCGGAGCAAATTCAGAAGACCTACAAATAAATAATATGATAATTAAACGTGTTGAAGAATTTAAATATATTGGATCTATAATAGATAAATCTGGTACTTGTGAAAAATATATTATTAACAGAGTAAATTGTGCAAGGAAGGCGATTAGATCCCTGAATGGTCTTTTATGGAATAGAAAATTGACCAGAAAAAAAAGAGATTATACAGACAATAATAGAAAGTATACTTACATATGGATCAGAAAGCTGGACAATAAATGAAAGGATGCAGAAAAGAATCTTGGTGACAGAAATGGATGGATTACGGAGGAGTATGAGAATATCCAGGCTACAACATATTCGAAATACATATATCAGACAAGAAATGGATGCACAAGAAACTGTTATCGATAGGATAACAAAGAGAGCTCTACAGTGGTATGGACATGTGCAACGGATGTCGGAAGACCAGTGGCTTAAACAGGTGTTGGATTGGATGGTACCAGGCAGAAGGAAGAGTGGGAGAAGTAGAAGAGCATGGTATGATGTCATGATGAAGAGGGGTATGGAAGATGGACAATGGGAAGATAGGAATCTCTGGAAAGCAGGAATCAAAAGCAAACTGCTGTAAAGTGGAGCCTGTATTACGTAAGTATATCCTCAAATAATGTTTTCCCCCTGTGCTTGTTATTTGTTTAGTTTAAGCACTTTTATGTAATAGAAATTTGACCGCCTAATTATTTATCACGCCGCGCCGCTTCATCAGACTATCCGACACACATAATCTTGGCACTCGATCCCATCAGCACATTGTCCTTTATATCCCGCCTCATCACACTGTATATTATTCACTATCTTTTACGGCCTCACTTACCAAAACATGGAATTCCCTTCCGCCCTACGTCACAGACGGTCAAACTATAACATCCTTCAAAAACAAACTGAATAATTATTTAATAACAAACTAACTTATACACCTCACTGATAGTATTCTTTTAACAATTAATAAATTTAATTATTTATGAAAATAATATTAGGATTAACAAATATTTTGTTTTGTTTTAAATATTGTATAATCGTAAAATTAGTTTTCTATATCTCATTATGTTTCTTTGTTTTTTATATACATTAGACAGGGACAATTTAATATGTCTTATATTTTATTATTAGTTTTAGTCTTAATTTTAACTAACATTAACTGGTTGCATTATAGATCGTAATATCCATCCATCCATAGTAATTCTGCCCGAAGGCAGGTCCTTCACTGCAACCATAACATTTTCATGCTATGCTTGCAGCTTTACTAGGGAATTGTGTAGCTGTGGTAGCTTCCCGTTGCTTTCCACACCGGTGAAGGATGATGATGATAAGGATGATGATGATAAAGATGATGGCCATATGATTTCGGGGACCGTTTGGGCCTTAAAGTTTTCCTGACATTTGTCTTACAGGTGAGGAAAAACCCCGATAAAAACCTCACCCAGAAAACTGCCCCGACCGGGGATCGAACCCGGGCCCGCTGCATGACAAGGCAGCACGCTACCTCGAGACCACGGCGGTGGACATGATCGTAATATAAAAGATGTTATCTTTTTGATCAAATGTTTACTTAGTATTTAATATTAGAGTTAATTGAGATTGTTATATTCTGATGTAACATATGTGAGTGGAAGAGAAGGCCACATGGTCGTAACTCCACCAGGCTAAATAAATCTAATCTAATCTAATAAAGATGATTCTGCAAATTAAATAAGTTGTGATCGCTGTTGTATTGTGAACATAAAGTAGCTACATCTAAAAATCAATTGAATTATTATCTGTAGTGAGAATACAGTACCCGAATGCAGTTTATCAACCACTTCTCCAACTCGGCTTAAATAGGATACAGTCCTCTTATCTTTATCCCAGGGTTTATGAAGGTCATTACCCTTTTTCGTAAATAACATTCCCCATGTGACACGTGTCTAAATGTTAAACAAATTATTCACCAAGTCGAATTCATTTCTCGATTTTGCAATTTTACGAAATACGTGTGTGTCTATTTTGTTAGTTAAATCGTACGTATTAAGTTTGTTAGCGAGAAAATATAAACTGCGGGCGATAGAGCGATTTTCAAATATTGGATTCAAGGTAAACCTTCACTGATAATGGACCAATTTTGCTCATTTACGGAATATATACCGGTACTTATTTAGATAATTGAATTGTATATATCAAGTTTCGTCGTTACAGAACAAAAATTCCTGTCGTTAGAGCATTCAGGTTAAACCACGCTCCTAATAGTAAGTTTCTGCTGGTTTATCAACTCGTAATATCGGCTGTTATATGTCTAGTTTGATAGCAAGGAAACACAAATTCCGGCCTCTAAAGCATTAACACCCACACACACACACACACACACATATATATATATATATATAGTTTCGTGATCTAAGCTTCCGACTACAGTTCATGATATCCCAGGTTAAATTTCCACGTAGATAACAGGATTTTTTTAAAGAGAATTATTCCAATGGTCGTTCATGGTCTGGAATTTAGCTTAAGTTTGAATGTAAGGACTGTCCTGATGCTTTATTATCACTTATCATGTTATCGGGGTAACATAACCCCGCCTTCCAGCTGAGAAGATTCTTACAATTCCACCAATTGCAGAAGATAATTCCAGAAATGTAAGACAACCTGTTGGTGTGAAACACACACACATGTAATATATATATTCAATCCATCCATAGTAATTCTGTCCGAAGGCAGGTCCTTCACTGCATTTTCATGCTATGCTTGCAGCCTTACTAGGGAATTGTAGGTGTGGTAGCTTCCCGTTGCTTTCCACACCGGTGAAGGATGATGATAATGATGATAATGATAAGGATGGTGATGTTGATGATGGCCATATGATTTCGGGGACCGTTTAGGCCTTAAAGTTTTCCTTACATTTGTCTTACAGGTGAGGAAAAACCCCGATAAAAACCTCACCCAGAAAAACTTCCCCGTCTGGGGATCGAACCCGGAACAATAATTACAAACAGGATTGAGATGTACAAAGAAATTAAACATAGACTCAATTCTGGAAATGCGTCCTATTATGCATTACAGAGACTCTTGACGTCCAAAAAGAAATCCAACGACACGGCCGGGTTTGAACCCGCGACCTCGGGACCAGAGGCAAGGAGCATAACTACTAGTCCACCGCGGCGGATTGTCGTTGACAGACCTCTATGGATATACGGGCTTCATTTCGACCCGAGTGGAACACGAGTTGAGGATATTTTTATGCAGGAATCGAAGAAGTGTGAGGGCATGTGTTTGTGGGTTTGAACACGAGGGTGGTTTGTTAAATATGTGTTGACTATGAATATAACGCTAATTATTAAAAGGGTTATTTATTGACCCGAGGGTTACCTCGTTAAATGAGTATTGAATCCATTGTTACGTGACCTTAGGGAGCTACTTCATAGAGGGGTGACATGTACACAGCATCGCGCCTTAGGGGAGTTCCACTGGTTCGAGTCCCCATCAGGGAACACATTATCATAAGTAATGCCACGAGTGATACTTACTTACTTACTCACTGGCACTATCGAACCCGTAGGACCATGGCCGCGCGGACATAAGCTCTCCATACATCCCTATCCTGAGCTAATCCTTTCCAATCATTCCCTGTATAATCTACTTCCCTCAAATCATAGTTAATGTTATTCTCCCACCTCATTCTTGGTCTACCAACTGGGCGTTTTCCCTCTGGCTTTCCTACAAGAAGCTTCCATGCAAGTAATGCCACGAGTGATTTCCAAATTATATAGAGAATTTGGAAATCAAGAATGGCATTTGTTAGGGCTATTTAACGAATACAATTAAGCTGTTTACTCACAAATCATTATTTAAATATAGTTATTTTAAAATATTTATATATTAAATGTAAACGGCGATGTTTGAAAACAAATGAGAAACGATTGGTACGCCTAATTTGCTTCTTTTGTTCGTCACTACAACCAGATCATATTATTTATTTATTGCCAAAGGAATGCAATATTGTAAGAATGAACTCTAGTTGAGAAAAAATGAAACACATCAAACTGTATATAAATTCATTTCTGATGTCCTATGATGTAAATATGACAATTATATTTTTCTGGAATGTTATTACCTGGGAAAAAAATACATTTAAGAAAGTGCAATCAGTTGTTTATTTTTTTTGTGGTATAATCAATTGCTACAAATGTTTTTATATTAACTCCCGCATGCGCTATGTGTTGACATTCATGCACTATATATACATTTAAGAAAGTGCAATCAGTTGTTTATTTTTTTTGTGGTATAATCAATTGCTACAAATGTTTTTATATTAACTCCCGCATGCGCTATGTGTTGACATTCATGCACTATATATACAATCTGTAGCCGTATTTCTTAGAGAGTCAGTCACTGCAAAACAATGCTATGACCTATTCAGAATGTTAAAAAGGAGGTGCTTTCTTTATTATGATAAACTTTAGTTGGTAAATTCTAGGCGAAACACGACTGTGATTGGTTGTAAATAAAAAATCATTGAAATGTGATTGGTCATTGACTCCCATTTGGGGCATGAAATTTTCAAGCCAGTAAAAGAGCGGTGCCTTTCCAGCATCGAATAAATGTGTGGCCGCTCCAGGCTAAGAAAATAGCTATAACAGTTAGGGTACACATGGCACTGATATCGTCCACCTCTGTCATTAACACATGTAGATGTGTGGTCAGCAGACTGCTGATCTGTCGCATCGTGTAGTTTAGTTTAGTTTCATCAACAACAACAACAACAAGGATTAAGCCCAATGGCCTGTTCCGATCTCATTATAGGTCGAATTGGTCCTTCCATCTCTTCAATGGTCTTCCCAACATTCTTCTCCCTTTTGGTTTATAATTATACATTCTTCTTGGTATGCGCTGTTCATTCATTCGTAATACGTGCTGAAGATAAGCATTTTGATAATATTTTATTCTTTCACAGAGATTAAATATATTAAGTTCTGTTCTTATATCTTCGTTTTTCTTTTTATCGGTCCTTTGGTATCCTGCTATTGCTCTCAACATCTTCATTTCAGCAGCCTCTATTTGTTTACTATCTGCCTTTGTTAATGTCCAGGTTTCACATCCATAGATAAGAGATGGAACTGCCAATACTTTGTAAAACTTCATAATAGTTTCTTTTTTAGTTTTATTCAATAAAGTGCGTTTAATTGTGCCACATAGATAACTGAATCGTTGTATTTAAGTGTGTTTATCTAAATTTCTGTCATTGCCTAAATGACATCCCAAATAATTAAAATTCTGAACTTGGTCTATAATTACATTGTTTATCATTATTTTTGTTCTTATTGCACCTTTCAGAGCTAATATTTTTGTTTTAGACGTAGATATTTTTAAATTGTATTTTAGAGAGATATTATTTAAACTATAAAGGAATTTTTCCCCCCAAATGCCCCAGGTTTGTCTTTCGACATTCCTGGTTTCTCTCCTGGCATGGCGTACTTGTAACCCACTTCTGAGGTTGGGGCGCCTGGAAGGCGGGGTTACGTTGCCCCGATGATATGATGGGTGATGATGATGATAATGGTGCGCCAGGAGAGTCCCTAACCCAACCTAAGATGGATGATGATGGCCATATGATTTCAGGGACCGTATTGGCCTTAAAGTTTTCCTGACATTTGTCTTACAGGTGAGGAGGAAAAACCCCGGTAAAAACCTCACCCAGAAAACTGTCCCGACCGGGGATCGAACCCGGGCCCGCTGCGTGACAAGGCAGCACGCTACCCCAAGACCACAGCGGTGGACATAAAGGAATTGTTGTAAAAGAATTTCTGATGCTGTCATTATTACTTGATCGTCTGCAAAAAGCAGAGTTGTCAATACACTATTTATATTAATTTGTTCTTGCCATTCATTTATGACATGGTGCAAGTATAAACTAAGTAATACTGGTGACAGTGGACACCCTTGTCTTACTCCCTGGTTTATTTCTATGTTTTGTTTACTAATTTTATCTCCGCAGTTTATTTTAAAATTTGTTTGCATGTATAAAATTAAAAAAACTTAATCGTGAGGAACTGCGTAGCCTAAACTAAGCGATTCCCCAGCGAGTTTAATATTAAGTCCTAATTTGCTGCTTCACGGAGTAATTAAAAAATGGCGAACCTCAATTTCTTATGCCAGCTGATTTAAATGTGCAGGACTGCAATGCTAATGTACCGCGCTTAACTGCAAGTTATATCTATTGCATATTATTGTATAATTTGTCACAAATTTAAAATTTCTCTTCATTCATTTTTTCATTGATTTATTAACAATATTAAATGAAAAACTTGCCCCGATTGTGAATCGATCACGGGTCCGCTGCTTGCTTGGCGATGACATTACAGTGTGAACACAGGTTCTGCCAAGGGAACAACATGCAGTGAGTGAATACGTACTGGTTTAAGAATGTGAATTGCAAATGTGCGTGTAGATGAATCACCAATGTGGGTCAGCGGAACGTATAAATGAAGAAGTGCCCCCCCCCAGCGCAATCTGCATTATATTTATGACCTAACACGTGTTAATGGCTACGGCAGACGCATAAATCTATAAAAATAAGAGTTTCATGAAGTACCACATTTGTTAAGTTGGTACCAGTAAATGCTTTAACGCTGCAGTTTCAGAACATCGCTCAGCTGTCTCTTGCTGCCAGGTACACAAACAACATCATAGTCATTTAGAATATCCATCCGAAGGCAGGTCCTTCACTGCAATCGTGGCATTTTCATGCTATGCTTGCAACTTTACTCGGGAATTTATGGTAATCAGAGCAAATTCAGACCTACAAATAAATAATATGATAATTAAACGTGTTGAAGAATTTAAATATCTTGGATCTATAATAGATAAATCTGGTACTTGTGAAAAATATATTATTAACAGAGTAAATTGTGCAAGGAAGGCGATTAGATCTCCGAATTGTCTTTTATGGAATAGAAATTTGACCATAAAAACAAAAAAAGAGATTATACAGACAATAATAGAAAGTATACTCGCATATGGATCAGAAAGCTGGACAATAAATGAAAGGATGCAGAAAATAATCTTGGCGACAGAAATGGATGGATTACGGAGAAGTATGAGAATATCCAGGCTACAACATATTCGAAATACATATATCAGACAAGAAATGGATGCACAAGAAACTGTTATCGATAGGATAACAAAGAGAGCTCTACAGTGGTATGGACATGTTCAACGGATGTCGGAAGACCAGTGGCCTAAACAGGTGTTGGATTGGACGGTACCAGGCAGAAGGAAGAGGGGGAGAAGTAGAAGAGCATGGTATGATGCCATGATGAAGAGGGGTATGGAAGAGGGACAATGGGAAGATAGGAATCTCTGGAAAGCAGGAATCAAAGGCAAACTGCTGTAAAGTGGAAAGCCTGTATTGTATTAAGTAAGTAAGGTTGATGAAAAGGATACATCGGTAGACCATGTCTCTTGGGAAGCGGAACGGTGCTGAGCCCGGGGACACGTTGTGCAGTGCAGCAAACTGTTTATGGAACGAGATAACATCAGCAGTTGCAGAGCCGGGTCCAGAATATTAAGCAGACATTTTTGCGCTGTAATCATTCATTCCTGCAATTACGTTAACATTAATTGAGATAAAACGATAACAAGCAGCTTCGTGCTTTATTACAGCCGTTCGGTTAAAGTCGTGAATCTACGCTCGCCCCTTGTTAATGGGTTTCGGTTTCAAATAAAGAAGGAACTACATGACTTATTTAAGTGGTTTAGTTCTTATCTCATCATCTAGTGGTAATGTAGTTCCCTCACACGCAATAGGCTCCGGGTTCCAGGATTCTTATTTAAATATGTTCTTCTTTATTTCGGAATTTACGCACAATACTACGGTATTTCTTGTTTTCCTAGATGTCAGTATGAGGCGGAACGCTGACCACGGACCATTCAAATGACATCTATTCGAAATCATAAAATAAAATAAGTTAAAATATACCTTCGTAGGTAAGATCCGTCGTCCTCAACTTATAAAGTATGTATTCTTTATGCCTGTAGGCCTTTCAGAACATCCGTTCCATCTTCAGCAGGTCTTTGTTTGCTACATTATCTAGTATGATGCTAGATATTGTAGCGGAGAAGGACCTGCTGAAGATGGAACGGATGTTCTGAAAGGCCTACAGGCATAAAGAATACATATTTTTATAATTTGCGGACGACGGATCTTACCTAAGAAGGTATATTTTAACTTATTTTATTTTATGACTCTCCACCTCAACGGTTTTAATAATGAATTTTATTAGTATTGAATCTATACGAAAACAAGTGTAACTAAATTAGTATGGTTCAAATTCTTCCCTGTAGGGGGAGAGCGCCTAAATCTATGTTAAGGGAAAACATGGGCTTACAAGATACAAGAAGACTACGGTATTCCGTCACCAGGAACAAAATCGCATTCTCCAGTTGTAGCGGTCCTGAACAAACTCATCTGTAAGTCCCGGTTCACTTCTTCTCACACCATCCGTTCAAGACTCTTTAGGCCTACCTTCTTCTTTTTCCATCTTAAACTCGACGGCGTGACAGATCTTGGCCTCGCATCCGTATGTGCTATTCAGAGAGGTAGAAGATCATCCAGCCAGTATATGGGTGACATGTGGTCAGCATGTCGCGTCCCCCAGCCGCTATAGCTGGTTTTTCAATCAGTTTTCCATCTTAATGTTATGTTCCATTCTTCTTCCTATTTTATACTTTGGTCGAATTTTTTTCCTGAGAACTTTATTCTCAAATACTCGTAATATTTTCTCTTCCCTTAAAGTAAGAGTCCATGTTTCACATCCATAAAATATAACTGGGAAGATAAAAGTTTTATATATTTTCAGTTTATTGTTTTTTTAGAGAATTTGGGACAAGTGTCCCTGTAATACAAAATAGCACGCGTTTCCAGAATTGAACCTACTGTATGTTTTATTTGTTTGTGCACCTCATTCCTGATTATAATTATTGTTCCTAGTTATTTGAATTCGTAGTGGACCGTTTTTATTTCTCTAGGCGTGGGCCGCACGTTGGGAAACACTGTATTAGAGAGTATCAGGTAAACATTATTACAACATTGAAAATAAACTGTTAAACACGTGGCGACAGACTGAAATCATTCTTCAAGTCATCTGGAACTCCAGAGTTTGGAGCGCTTCCAACTGCATGTTATGATACACTTCTCCTTTTAGCACGAGATAATGACACCTAAACTAATCAAGAATACATTAATACCTCTAAAATCCATTGTAAATCACAGTTGTGACGTTATGTCGTTTTTTTAGTGATAGTGCGTTTTGTCGTACTTACAGCAATGACGACCACGACTGGAAGTTCAACTCAGTACATTTCGGGGTTGTCAACCTAAATAACTATACTATATCAATACTAGTAAAATTCATTGTTAAAACCGTTGAGATGGAGAGTCATAAAATAAAATAAGTTAAAATATACCTTCTTAGGTAAAATCCGTCGTCCTCAACTTATAAAATATGTATTGTTTATGCCTGTAGGCCTTTCAGAACATACGTTATCTTCAGCAGGTCTTTCTTCGCTCCATTATCTAATATGATGGTCGATGTGGTGTTGTGGCTGTGAAGTTTGGTTCTTATAGTAACAATATCACGTACATGTAGGCCGTAAAATTCAAACAGTTACATTTATTGCACCTCCTCGTGTTTCTGCACACGTGCGCTCATCATTTATGTTTAATTTACTTCACAGCGTTCATTTTCGTTCCAAGAGTTTATGGAACATTAGCTAATACCCGGCGTGCGCTGCTACGGCTAAATAAATTAGATGTTTTTACACGCGTTGTTGAATGAGTAAAAAGAAAAATAATTATAAATTTATATCGTAATTATTTTTAGACACTCCGTGCTGATTATCCCGCGTTGCCCGGGAATCTATTGATCCCGATCTTCTTGGCATAAATGAAATACGTAAATGGTTATTGTGAGTTATCCGTAAAAAAAAATAGACATACGTTGTCGTGGACTTTCTGTAGATTTTTTTTTTAGATTTTCAATTCTGTGTACATTAATTTGGTGTGTTTGTTATGGTTTAAGCAGCTTAAGCCATTTTAGCGTCCAAAATATTAATTTGTTACTACACCAATACACTTTTTTTATAGCTCGGCCCTATAGTAACATTATTATTATTATTATTATTATTATTATTATTATTATTATTATTATTATTCCTCTACGCATGAAAGCTGGCAGCTTGTTGCGTGTCCATTCACTACAGGTCCGGGGTATGGTGACGTCCTTCCATTGTAGTTCTGGTCTTCCTAAAGGCCTTCTGTGCTGAGGTGTCCAGTCACGTACTTTCTACTATTCTCCATTCTATATATCCTATAGTAAAGTAAAGTGAAGTAAAGTGATCCCACGACAGGCCTCAAGAGGCCCTTGGGATAGTGGGAGGTTAAGGCTCTCATTTTTCTGGACAATCGGCACTTGATGTCAGCCGGGTTGTCAGCCCTGCGTGACGGCCGCCTTTATCCCCAGAACAAGTGTCTGGTACTCATTTCCGTTAGAGGCTGAGTCGACCTCAGGGCCATGGTGCCTCCTGAGGGTTTGGGTCAGTTTAAAATTCCTGACCCCACCGGGACTCGAACCCTCGACATTCCGGCTTGTAGCGCAGTGTCTTAACCGCTACGGCGTGCCCCATATCCTATAGTACATATGGTAATATATTATAGGCCTAAATGTTAATTGTCATAAGTAAAGCCACGAGTGATTTCCAAATTATCGATAAATTCACGACTCACGAAGTGAAGAGTGAATTTATCTAGAGAATTTGGAAATCAAGAGTGGCATTTGTTAGGACTATTTAACGAATAAAATTCAGCTGTTTACTCACAAATCATTGTTTAACTATAGTTATTTTAAAATATTTATATATTTAATGTAAACGGCGATGCTTGAAAACAAATCAGAAATGTGAGGTTATGTTCATTCACTGCTGCTTGATCATATTATTTATTGCCAAATAAGATCGCAATATTGTAAGAGTGCACCCAAGTGGAGAAATAATGAAACACATCAAACTATATATCATAATCAACATTACGGGCTATTCAATTATTTTTTTAGTAAACAACTCAGTAAAATCAAGGAATATTTTCATTATTTGCTATATTCAATGTATTTGTTGGAGAAAAATAATGCTTTGACCTGTTCAGAACATTAAAAAGGAGGAGCTTTCTTTATCACAAAAGCAGGAGCTGATGAAGGGAAATCGATAAAGAGCGAGGTGAAACACGACTGTCATTGGTTGTAAAACAACATTCATTGAAACATGAGTGGTCATTGACTAGCATTTGTGGCACGAGTTAAATAGTCCCAGAAAATGTCTCTAAATGATGGAGAAAAAACCCATTCAAATCAGTCAAGTAGTTTTTGAGTTCATAAAGAACAGAGAAACAGACTCTACGTCATCATGCGCTCGTTCAAATTCTTATGGTGAACAAATTTTGTCATGCAATTTTTTATCAGTTTCTGATCGTTACCGGGTTGAGCATTGTGAGGAATTTGGTTAGCTACTGTAAGTTGCATACAGCGGACAAGACTTGATAATATTGATCGCATTGTCCCAGCAGTACAGACAGACATGGACAGAATGTTTTAAGACATGTGATTAAAACAAATGTTTACATGTGTTCCAACAGAACGATGCAATTTTGGAAGACATATCAAGCGCTGATATCAGACCGTAACGGACCCACTGGGGACTAATTATGGAATGAATATAATTATTATGTCAATAAATTTCCGCTTCAGGTGACAAAGAAATACATTATATAATGGAAATGGACAGTTAATGACAAATTAGGAGAATTTTGAAGAAGCGACTTAATTAAAATATCTAGGAACAACAATTACAAATAAGAATGGGATGCAGAAAGAAATTAAACATAGGCTCAATTCTGGAAATACGTGCTATTATGCATTACAGGGACTCTTGTCATCCCGACTTCTCTAAAAAGCCAATAAATTGGAAGTATATAAAACTATTATTCTCCCAGTTATATTATATGGATGTGAAACATGGACTCTTACTTTAAGGGAGGACAGAAGATTACGAGTGTTTGCGAATAAAGTTCTTAAGAACACTTTTGGACCAAAGGGAGATGAACAGACAGAAGAATGGAGAAGACTACATAACAGTGAGCTACATGATCTTTATGGAAAACCAGATGTAATAAGAACAGTTAAGTCTCTTAGACTGCGACGGGAATGAAAGAGGGCATGGAAGCTTCTTTGGGAAAACCAGGAGGAAAACTCTGAGTTAGTAGAACACGAATGACGTGGGAGAATAACATTAATTGTGATTTGAGGGAAGTAGATTATACAAGAGATGATTGGAAAACATTAGATTTGGTTGGAGATGTATGGAGAGCTTATATCCGCGCGGCCATAAACTTACGGGTTCGATAGTGACAGTTATTGGCCTTGGTTAATATGAATGATTTGACTTGCTCTATATGTTCGTATTGTCTTGAAGATGGCCTTGGCATTGAGCTGTTCACTAGTCCAGGGAGGCCCTATATGTCCTTGTATGATCAAAAAATGATATGTGTGATCCAGAGTTTCAAGTCCTCTCCGACAGATCGTGTTCCTGCCAGGTCCGGGTGTCGGGGGGAACGTAAACAATAGGCCATGTCTACTACAGTACTTGTGCAGCTAAAAAAAATACAAAAATTACTGTTGCATATAAATTTGAATAAACAAAATATATTACGTATCTAAAATTAATTCTAAATTTAATGAATTAAATATAAAAATTTACAAGATAGAAAAGTGATCATCATCATAGTACATTCACGAATTTAGGCCATTTGTTTACCTGTTTCGGCCTCAAGAGAAACACCATCCAGAAGTCTTCTTCTTCCTGCAGGTTGATATCTTAACATTTGTTTGTGTATCCTGTGAACTTCCATTCGATGAACATGTTGCATCCATCTTGACTTATAATCAAAAATTTTGTTTTCTAAAGGTTCCATGCGTAATTCTTCTAAGATGTCTTCATCTAGTAGTGTGTATCCTGCAGTCCTCCGAAGGTATCTCATTTCAGCAGATCTAAGTATCTGTATATCCTTCTGTTTCAACGTCCATACTTCGCTACCATACAAAAGAGTTGGAAGAGCCAGTGTTTTATACACTTTTAGTCTAGAATGTTTTTGAACTAACTGTGACTTGAAGATAGAATTTATTAACCCTAAAATTCTTAAAAAATTGTATATTTTTGCATTTCCATCCTTTTCTTCTTCATATGAGATATTGCATCCCAGATATGTAAAATAATTCACCTGCTCCAAAATGTTATTGTCAAGTACAATTTTACTTCTGACTGGATCTACACCTTGAAATGCCATAATTTTCGTTTTCTCTGTAGAAATCTTCAGTCCATATTCTTCTGTAATTTTGTTAAGTTCATACAGACCTTTCTGCAGATTATCTTCTGAATTTGCTATTATTATTTGGTCATCTGCAAACAATAGGGTGTTTAATTTTGTATTTTCTCATATTCTTATTCCAAATTTATATTTCTTGTTTCTAGAAAAGTGATAAAAACACTATTAATAATATAGAATATGTTTAGTTGTGGAGACAAATTAATTATTTAACAACAAGTAATTGTATAAGCATGACTTAAAAGTGTCAACCCCTGATATCTTGTGGGAGGGAATTCCAGGAGCTGGCAGAGGCTACTGTGAAAGAAGTAGAATGAGATTAAGTACCTACAAATGAAGAAGCTAAATTAAGGTAGAATGAATAGATATGCGTTAGATTGAACTTTTATAAGGGAAAGAATCACTATGGGGTTTAATTTAAGATTTAAATTATTTTTTTACCTCACCTCATATCCAACCTTTTAATTATACCAGTTTCAAAGCTCAGGCAGCTTCATCTTCTTGTTGATTGATGTTATGTTGATCAGGAAAAGTGCTTCTTACTCCCTCTGTTGGTGGACCGATCAATCAGATCAACGAAGTTCAAAAGTTGTTTGAATGTGGATTTTTTCCCAAACCGTGAGTTCTATTTGTTTTTCAGACCAAGCATGAGCAACTACTGCTGTCTTTTCCATTTCACCATTTTTTTGACATGTTCTTTCACCCCTGTTTTCAAATTTGTTTTTGTATTTCCTATATATTTTTTTCACAATACAAAGATACTCGTAAATACCAACTAGATAGTATAACTGTCACAGGATTGTTGATCGGGGCAAGAGGTACTATACCAGGATTCTTAGCCAAATTTTGGAATTCCTTAGATTTGGACAGGGTGTTTATTTCTAAAATCGCCATCGCTGCCATTAGAGGATCAATTTCAATTTTAAGAAACCATTTTTACAAAATTTCTACTTTATAGTATGTATACTTCAATTAGGCCTACAATTTGTTTTTTTTAAATGTATTTACAAAATGTATTTCATCAATTCCAAAAATTAATTGCCTGTATCACTTTGTCCTTGAGGCAATCCTTTAATGAAGAAAGTTGTATATAATAAAAAACATTTGATCTGATAAATTCCTGATTTGTTTTCTGCTTCATTTTTGTTAGTTTTAATTATCCTATTTAGGCGGTATTCATTCCTCGGTGCCAATCTTGTGTTAAACGTTTTAAGTTTGTGTTATTATTTCAATGGATGGATATTGAACGGAGCAGGAATGTGAGAAGTATAGAATCAATCAATATGAACCTGGCCTTGCCAGCTGCCTGGAGGGCATTTACACAAGTAATCTTATAGGTTTTGTGTCTCGGAGGAATGCCCTCACTGTTGCATTGCGAAATGGTCCACAGCGAGATGAAACACTGCCATTTCAATAAATTTTATCCAAAAACAATGTTTTTCTGTTCACATTAAATTGTCCATAACATATAGATTTAATTTGGAAACATTCCAAAGTTTTGCATATTTCGCCAAGAGCTTAATGTTCGTGATTAAATCATATAACTTAACATGTCTTTGTCCATGTTTTATTGGAAAGATTTCCAATTCTCCTTGAGTTAGAATTCATATTTTTTGTTGTACCTTACAAGCACCATAATCAATACTAACAAAATTCATTGTTAAAACCGTTGAGGTGGAAAGTCATAAAATAAAATAAGTTAAAATATACCTTCTTAGGTAAGATCCGTCGTCCTCAACTTATAAAATATGTATTCTTTATGCCTGTAGGCCTTTCAGAACATCCGTTCCATCTTCAGCAGGTCCTTCTTCGCTGCAACATCCAGTATGATGGTTGATGCTGTGGTCCTAATGTGGCGTTGTCGTGACTAAAGCTTCTTCCTGACGATATCGTACAGTGGGTTGTTTAGTCTGGCAGTGGTTTCATTTATTAAAAGCTTGTTGTCTATTTCCTTGATAATTTCCAGGTCTTCCAATATGTTGATTTTTGTTGGATTTCCCTCTTTGTGTACTATAGTAAGAATGAACTCAATAGAAGACACCCTTACAATAGTACAGAAAGAGGGAAATCCAACAAAAATCAACATATTGGAAGACCTGGAAATTATCAAGGAAATAGACAACAAGCTTTTAATAAATGAAACCACTGCCAGACTAAACAACCCACTGTACGATATCGTCAGGAAGAAGCTTTAGTCAGGACAACACCACATTAGGACCAGCAGCATCAACCATCATACTGGATGTTTTAGCGAAGAAGGACCTGCTGAAGATGGAACGGATGTTCTGAAAGGCCTACAGGCATAAAGAATACATATTTTATAAGTTGAGGACGACGGATCTTACCTAAGAAGGTATATTTTAACTTATTTTATTTTATAAAAGCACCATAAGACGAAGTCTCGAAGGAACTAGAAAGGAGAAACTTTTAAAATTCTATAAAACAATGGAGGTTCCAACACTACTGTATGGATCGGAACACTGGGTCTTAACAAAAAAAATAGGAACGAAGAGTAGAAACGTCAGAAATGAGGTTTCTGAGGAGTGTGGCTGGATGTACAATAACAGATCGAAAACGAAATGAAAATATACAAAGTGAACTAAATATATTCAAACTATTAGACAGAATTGCACAATACAGAGATGAATGGATGGACCACGTCAATAGAATGGGTAACAATAGAATTCCGAAACAGATTTTTCATTACAAACCACTTGGACAAAGAAATGTAGGAAGATTCAGTAAAAGATGTACAGACCAATTCTAGCATGATATCTTAAGGTCTAACCCTTGATGATGATGACCTTACAAGCCCATGCGCCCTGGTATAGAGCTGATCCAGGGAGATGTCCTTCTTATTCTCTTTATTTTAAACCCGTGACCTGTTACATCCGGAATTAAGAGTCTGTCCATATATTTTTTGGTCTTCCAGGTGTTCTTCTCTCATCCTCTGGTAACTTATCTCTTGCTATGCGTACAATTGAAAGGCTTAGGGCAGTAACATGATAAGCCACATTCTGTCAAGATGTCATTTATTTACAATGATAACAAATAAATGTATTGAAATATCCATAAAATCATTTTATCCGATTAGTGTTTTAAACTCTTTATGGAGGGTACTTAAGATAGAATTTCATAGAATGAAATTTCGCGAAGGAATAAGTCAAAACGTTGAAGGAATAATTATTAATCCTAAAAATGTTCTAATTTAGTTTAGTGAAAGGTAAGTGCGCCAATGATGAATTAAAACATCCATCCATAGTAATTCTGCTCGAAGGCAGGTCTTTCACAGCAATCGTAGCATTGTCATGCTATGCTTACAGCTTTACAAGGGAATTGTAGGTGTGGTAGTTTCCCGTTGCTTTCCACACCGGTGAAGGATGGTGTTGATGATGATAATGATAAGGATGATGATGACGATGATGGCCATATGATTTCGGGGACCGTTTTGGCCTTAAGGTTTTCCTGACATTTGTCTTACAGGTGAGGAAAAACCCCGATAAAAACCTCATCCAGGAAACTTGTCCCGACCGGGGATCGAACCCGGGCCCGCTGCGTGACAAGGCAGCATGCTACTTCGAGACCACAGCGCTGGACATTATTATTATTATTATTATTATTATTATTATTTATTATTATTATTATTATTATTATTATTATTATTATTATTATGTCGATGGAAATGGATTTCTTGAGGAGAGCAACAAGATGTTCAAAATTAGACAAAATAAGAAAGATTACCCAGGAAAACATTGGAATGGTGTCCACCTGGAAGAAGGAGGAGAGGAAGACCTCGAAACTCGTGGATGCAGGAAATAAGAGCTGGAATGAGAGCAAGAGGACTGAAGGACATGGATTGGACGTAGAGAGACGAGTGGAGAAGAGAAATAAAATTTTAGGCACAGAAAGATGTGTAAACATTAAAATTCTGTATATAAATAAATTATTATTATAAAAGCGTTCCCCAAAAAATGTTTAAACCCCCAACAAATCTTATTTGGCTCCCTAGAAGCCCACTAACCACAAAAATGAGTATATATGTTGTTAAAGTTTTCTTCGGGAAGCCAACAGCCCGAAGATACGATTCAAATGATGGAGAGATGCTTTTAAGAATGGACATGCCAAACCGTGAACTGAAGAAGAAGAAGAACAAGATTTAAGTTTGTCAGAACAAGAGGGAGTGGTTCGTCATTTGGACAACCACCCATACACTAATCCAATGAGAATTAGTGGATCAGGTTGAAATCGCCAGTGAAATGTGAAGGGCAAGTAAACTTCACAATTTATTCGACATTTATTTGAGAAAGAAGCAAAAAATCAGTTGGATTGAGAGCGGAGTAACTTCTCTTTCTGTGTTATTTAAGGTTTCTATATGTAAATATATTCAAATCAATTCCATGTAGGCGACCAGTTAAAAAATAGAGCAAGCAATAACAGCTATAATTCTCAATGTGCGGCTCGCCCGGTGGCCAACATGTTTACGCCGTCCATTCTCTTGATGGGACGCGTCGAAAGCTTTCTTATTTATTTTCAGCTTTCGGACTTGAGCCAAAGCTATGAAAACTGTCAATTTATTAGAAGCGACTACCAAATTGGTGGCATTTTCTACATTTTTCCTGTGCTATATTTTCGATTAATTTGCACAGAAACTATAGGCTACAACAGTTAGTTTATACGCAGATTTTCAATGTTTACACATCACTTACAACTCTATTCTGCCCTTTCACTGCAATCATATCATTTTCATGCTTTGCAGCTTTACTAGGGAATTATATTATCGCCCCATTATGATTGATGGTTGTTCGTTTATATAAAAGCGGGTGCCGCGCGACAATGCTTGACATGCGGAATTATTATAGTGGCGGTAGTCGGCATCTTTGTATTTAATTATATACAACAGCTGCGAGGAAACAAGCGAGCCGCTGTACAACCATCACAGTGAGGCTAATTGGGATCTTTGATCTGGTCAAAAACCCTGATGGAACTGATATTTAACCTCTGGGGTGAATTTCGGTGAAGTCCAGAGGGTCTAACTTAGCCAAATCCACTCTCCTCACCTCCAAGTTGGGGCTCCTCGGGACCTTCTTAATATCTTTTAAGATTGTAAGGTGCAAAAGAGAGAGTGGGGTGTGGAAATAAACAGGAGGCTACCACACCTATATGTCCCTCGTAAAGCTGCAAACATGGCATCATGAGTCTTTCCACGGCGATAATACCCGTGGTAGCTTCCCGTAGGTTTCGACATCGGTGATGATAATGATGGCCAGATGATGATCGGGGACATTTTCGGTCTCAAAGCTACCTGTGATTTGTCTTACAGGTGACGAAAAAAACCCGAGAAAAAACCTCACCCAGGAAGCTTGTCTCGACCGCGAATCCAATCCAAACTGTACCACTTTGGGAAGCAAATTACGTCAAATTTTACGTAATATTTTCTCTATTTTCTCCTCCCTTAAACTAAGAGTCCATGTGTCACATCCATATAATGTAACTGGTAGAATAACAGTTTTATATATTTTCAGTTTAATGTTTTTTGAAAGGAGTTGGGACATCAAAAGTCTTTGTAATGCATAATAGCACGCATTTCCAGAATTGAGCCTATGTTTAATTTCTTTGTGCATCTCATTCCTATTTGTGATTATTGTTCCTAGGTATTTGAATTCAGCCATTTCTTGAAAATTCCCTTCATTTAATATTAACTGTATATTTCCATTATACTGTATGCTGTATTTCTATGTGTGAACATATATTTAGTTTCATTGATGTTTACTTTCAGCCCCCATTTCCTAATGTTACTCAATAGACTGTGTGTGTTGCCCCTTAGTATCTCTTCGGTATCACCTAATATTATGGGAAACTATTATAGACCGCGATGAGCAGAAGATGTGCTACGAAAGGGGAATCAAAGAGGGGCATTGATAACTTCTAGGAAAACTAGCGTGAAAACAGTCAGTGGATAGACCTAAAATTAGGTGAGAGAATAATATTAACCAAATTATACAGATGATTTTTGAAAAAAAAATAGCTCGGGATTGGGATGTATGTAAAGCTTATGGCCTTGAACATGCCAGTAAGTGAGTTGGACCTGTTTACTCGCTGGGGTGATGTGTAGGTCATTAAGTAAACTTATCGCTGTGAGTGTGACAGCGCACAGTAGAGATTGTTAAGCTATTAGTGGTACAGATTGTTGTTGCGCCAGCGGCGCCGCGACGCCCGGATGAACACACTCCGTCACTATTATTACTGCATGATTTATACCTCAGTCAATGATGATATGTTCAGCATCTTCTCCAATTAGTGTAATTTTAAAGAAAACGCTTCGTTCACAGGCTGTTTCGAAAGTGAAGCTACAAAATTAATGGATGAGAAGTGAAAATTAAAAAAGTTTAGAAAACATAGTCTGGTATTTATTTGTCTATAGTATACAGTGAGAAGTATTATTTGTCCGTCCACGAATACCTGGTATCTCAAAGGTAAGAGTGCCAGCGCTCAAATTGGAGGTTCTGGGTTCAAATTCCGTTTCAGGCACATGTGGTTTCTTTGCTAAGAAATTAGACATAAGCCTAATTCTGGAAATGCGTGCTATTATGCATTACAGCGACTCTTGCCAATATCTGTAAAAAACTAAAAGTCATCATCATCATCATGAACAAATTCGTTTTAGGCCATGTGGCCTGTACGGAAAACTAAAAGTCAAAATATATAAAACTATTGTTTTCCCGGTTATATTATTATAATCATCATCCAGGGATTAAACCTGTTGGCTCGTTCCAGTTTCATGAAAGCTAGAATTGTTAAAATTGTTCAGACCTTCTTCTGTGTTGGCGTACAACATTTCTCCTTCCGTGCGGTTTATAATTTAGCAATAATTTTGGAAATCTTCCTTATGGCATTCTATCAATATGTTCTTTCCAGTCGTTCCTATATTTAATTATTCTGTCTGTAAGTTTGAAAATATTTAGTTCCTTTCTTATATCTTCATTTCTTTTCTTATCCAGCAGAGTATATCCTGCTGTATTTCTTAAAAATCTCATCTCAGCTGCTTCTAATCTTTGTTCTTGTCTTTTAGTGATCGTCCAACATTCTGATCATACATCAATACAGGAACAGCCATTACTTTATAAAATTTCATTTTTGTTTCTTTTCTTGTGTTTTTAAGGGTTCTTTTAATAGTGCCACACATTAGATTAAATTTATTTGTTTTGTCATTAATATCTTCAATTTTAACATATGATAGATTAAAACCTAGATATTTAAAACTATTCACCAGTTATATTATATGGATGCGAAACATGGACTCTTACTTTAAGGGAGGAGAAAAAATTATGGGTATTTGAGAATAAAGTTTTTAGGAAACTTTTTTGAACCAAAGAGAGAAGAACAGATAGACGAATGGAGAAGACAACATAAGAGTGAACTACAGTACGTGGTCTTTATAGGAAACCAGATATAATAAGAACAGTTAAGTCTCGTAGACTGCGATGGGTAGGACATGTGGCATGACACTAATGGGGAATGAAAGAGGGGCGTGGAAGCTGCTTGTAGGAATACCAGAGGGAAAACGCCCAGTTGTTAGAGCAAGTATGAGGTGAGAGAATAAAATTTACCGTGGTTTGAGAGAAATGTATTATACAGGATGATTGGAAAACATTAGCACACAATAAGGATATGTGTACGCGCGGCCATGAACCTACGGGTTCGATAGTGCCAGTGAATTAGTTACTTTATTTACACGGAGCTAATCATAAATATGGCTGTACGTTGTGTGATGAAAATATTGCCATTACAGGAAATATGAAATTACCGTTGGAAAGGCAATTATTCAAATTACAACAATGGAATAAAACAAAACAGTGTAGAAGTTACATCATTAGTCAAAACGGCGTTGAATATGCAACAGCAAATTACTATTGTTGCATGGGCAATAACGTATGCTAATGATCGTGAGGCCGCAAGACGGGCAAGACGTGAGTTTAACGTAGCATTGCAGCCGTCGACTGTGGGGAAGTGGAGAAAACGACTGCTGGAAACGGGAAAGATGCAGAAAATCAAACCTCCTGGAAGGCCTCGCATTAGCACGGATGCAGAAACAACGAAGAGAATTGTGGAGGCGTTCGACGCTAGCCCACAAAAATCAACCCGCCAAGCTGCACGTGAGCAGTGATTTGTTTTGTTTTGTTCTATTGTTGTAATTAGAAGGATTCCCTTTCCAATGATAACATCATATTTCCTTTAATAATAATATTTTCATCACAAAATGCGATCAAATGTACAGCCATATTTCTGAATCACTTATAAATCTAAATACTAAATTTCAAATGTGTATATGTTAAAGAAAAACTAGCTTTTTTGGCTAAATTTCTGTATCTAGTAATTAGGTTGGATTAAGTTGGCAATAGAACATGTAATCGAAGATATAATAATTTGACAAGCTGTGGCCCTACTGCGCAGGTTAAATATAAATCTGGTGGCAATGGTTTGGTTTGTTTCTTGCGACAGTTGGGATATTAACCTTATTTCGAGGTACAGAGGACCGGTCATGAAACTTTTCCATACGCTACATTTATGGCTTCCAAATAAGGTAACGAGCAAATGTACAACTTTTTACTGGTCTTGTTGGTACAAAGTTCGATCCCAGACTCACATAAAAATCTCTCTTAAAATTTCTACTTTGCGGTATTAAAAATTGTTATTGAACTGCGGATGTTTATTATCTTTCTAAAAACGTAATGAGTGAGTTAAATGTTTTTACAGATGAACGGTTCAATAAAATTTACACCCTTTGCTTCGTAATAACTTACACTCTATCTCTCCTTTTAACTGACTTTGTTCCTTCTTTGCCCGGCTTTATACTTTGTCTTCTTCTCTCTCTCCCTTCTTTTACCTGGATTTCTCCCTTTGTCTGCTATTCTACTTATCCATTCTTTATCTGGCTTTCTCCCTTTGTCTCCTATTCCCTTTATCCTGTCTTTATCTGTCTTTCTCCCTTTGTCTGCTATTCTACTTATCCATTCTTTACCTGACTTTCTCCCTTCGTCTCCTATTCCCTTTATCCTGTCTTTATCTGTCTTTCTCCCTTTGTCTGCTATTCTACTTATCCATTCTTTACCTGGCTTTCTCCCTTCGTCTCCTATTCCCTTTATCCCTTCTTTACCTGGCTTTCTTCCTTTGTCTCCTTTTCTCTTCGTCCTTTCTTTATTTGGATTTTCCCATTCTCTTATTTTCTCTCTTTCTCTCTCCTTTATTCTGTCCCTTGTTTTAACACTTTTTTTCCTTGTCTTTTTTCTCTTTCTCCAGTCTTTATCTGACTTTCTCGCTTTTTCTTATGTCCTTTCTCACTCTTTATCTCGCTTCTCTCTTTGTCTCGTTTTTATTTCTCCTTTCTTTATCTCATTTTCTCGGTTTGTCTCATCTCTCTCTCTCTCTCTTTCTCTCTTCCTTTAACTCACTTTTTCCCTCTTTCACCCTGTTATCTCTCTCTGGATTTAAACATGTTTAAAATTATTTTCATATTGAGAATTCGCTGTGAAGGATTTTCCATAAATCGTAAATTCAAATTGTAATCATATTCACACAAGTAAATTTAACTTTTTTTTCCAATTTATAAACTTTCCTTTGGTCTAGTGAAGGTAGATCCGCATTCTTGCGTTGGGAAAGTGACTGATCTGGTGAATTATTTTAAGGAATTAGGTAAAGATTTTCTCGCTACAAACCTTAGTAGGCTCGAATGTTTCAGATAATCGTTACTCAGCGGAGTTGATCAACCCTACGCGATGGCCACTTTTACCCTCCAGTTAGAAGCTGAGTCGACCCCATGATCCTAGCCCCACTGGGACTCGAACCCCGAGGGGATTGTGACATAAAGCCTTTACCAATTACGCTACGGGGCGCCCCTTTGTGCACAGGGCAGCAGCATCTAACAATGGGATGGAACTAAATGTGGGTACTGTTCAGTTGGTTGAGGATATTGGGAAAACCAAAACACAATTATATTTTTTGTCTCTCTATAGTTGTGTTAGTTCCTTAATAACATATTTGGAATATATTTTAGAGTTTATAATATATTTAGTGCACCGCTGTGGTCTCGAGGTAGCGTGCTGCCTTGTCACGCAGCGGGCCCGGGTTCGATCCCCGGTCGGGGCAGTTTTTCTGGGTGAGGTTTTTATCGGGGTTTTTCCTCACCTGTAAGACAAATGTCAGGAAAACTTTAAGGCCCAAACGGTCCCCGAAATCATATGGCCATCACCACCATCATCATCATCCTTATCATTATCACCATCATTATCTTTCACCGGTGTGGAAAGCAACGGGAAGCTACCACACCTACAATTCCCTAGTAAAGCTGCAAGCATAGCATGGAAATGCTATGATTGCAGTGAAGGACCTGCCTTCGGGCAGAATTACTATGGATGGATAATATATTATAGGATGCTAAATGTAAATATGTAGAGGCAAACATTTCGGGAGTCTAATTGTAAGCGATCTCGAGGTAGTGCTCTGCAGCGGGACAAGCTTCCTGGGTGAGGTTTTTTCTCGGGGTTTTTTGTCACCTGTAAGACAAATCACAGGTAGCTTTAAGACCCAAAATGTCCCCGAACATCATCTGGCCATCATGTCGAAAGCTACGGGAAGCTACCACAGGTATTATCGCCTCACCAGTGGCTCGCTTGTTTCCCCGCAGCTGTTATATGTAATTAAATACAAAGATGCCGACTACCGCCACTATAATAATTCCGCATGTTAATCATTGTCAAGCATTGTCGCGCGGCATCCGCTTTTATATAAACGGACAACCATCATAATGAGACGATAATATAATTCCCTAGTAAAGCTGAAAAGCATGAAAATGTCTGTCCTAGGGCAAAACACTACAGAATAGAGTTGTAAGTGTTAGAGTTAGAAAGTGTATAAAGGAGCGAGCGGTGGTAGCAGAAAGCAAGCGGTTCAACAGGTTCATGAAATTTATCGTCAAACAGCATCACAGGCGGTATCGTTTGCAAATTACATAATTACATTATATGTCTGCGCATCGATTCAGGTTTTGACAGCTAATTTGTGCTTCCAACAACAGGTTCTATGCAAATTTTCATTCCACGCAACAAGGTCACTTCTTGGCTACATAACGTGCATTACTTATAATGCTTAGTTTATAGGATTGTCCATCTCATTGGTTATGTTCCCCAGAGTCGCGGGTTCAATTCTGATCGGAGATCATCATCATCTTAGTCCATTCACTAATTTAGTCAATTTGTTGACCTGTTTCGGCCTCAATAGAAACACCACCCAAATTTATTGACTTAGGCTTTCACGGCCGGAGTTACTATGATGATCTTGTAGAAGATTTTCAGGCTGTTGGCCGTGGTCTTGAGGCTTGTAGTTACCCAACGTTTCGCCAGAGACTGCATCCGGCATCCTCAAGGCTTGTCTTGAGACTGGCAATTTTGTCGACTACCTGCCCTTTCATTCATAGTGTTCTGCTCAAGAGCAGGTCTTTCACTGCAAACTCAGCATTCTCCACTCTTTCCTTGACTCAGCTTTCCTTTTTGTATCTGCATACAAACCATTTATTTTAATATTGTTTATCATCTGATGTCTTTTTCTGCCTCTAACTTTCTTTCCGTTGACCATTCCTTCTAGAGCATCCTTCAGCAGGCAGTTTCTTCTTAGCCAGTGGCCAATCCAATTTATTTTCCTCTTCTTTATGAGTTCCAGCATTGTTCTTCTTTCACCCACTCTGTCTAGCACATATTTATTTCTTACTTTGTCTGTCCATTTTATACGTTCCATTCTTCTCCATATCCACATCTCAAAAGCTTCCAGTCGCTTTTCCTCATTCCGTCGTAATGTCCACGTATCTGCACCATATAATGCTACACTCCACACAAAGCACTTCGCTAGTCTCTTTCTTATTTCTCTTGCCATAGGTCCGCAGAAAATGCTTCTCTTCTTGTTGAAAGCTTCTTTTGCCATTGCTATCCTCTGCTTTACTTCTTTACCACAGTTCATGTTACTACTGATAGTACAACCCAAGTATTTGAAGCTCTCCACTTGCTCAATTTATACATATATCCGCGACGTGTTATCTGCGCGGTCCGTTACTTCGTAAATTGTATACAATTGTAACGGACCGCGCAGAGAACAAGTCGCGGATAAATGTATAAATAGGGCAGGTAGTCGACAAAATTGCCAGTCTCAAGACAACCCTTGAGGATGCCGGACGCAGTCTCTGGAGAAACGTCGGGGAACTACAAGCCTCAAGACCACGGCCAACAGCCCGAAATCTTCTACAAGATCACCACCCAAATTATTTTTTTCATGGACGTCCTGGTCTTGTTCCTGCAGGTTGAATGCTTAACATATGTTTGACCAACCTGTGATTCTTCATTCGATGAACAAGTTGTATCCATCTTGTCTTATAATCAGAAATTTTGTTTTCTAAAGGTTCCATGTGTAATTCATCTTAGATGTCTTCATTTTTTATGATCTAGTAGAGTGTATCTCATTTCAGCAGATCTAAGTATCTGTATATTTTTCTGTTTCAACGTCCATACTTCGCTAACAGACAAAAGAGTTGGAAGAGCCAGTGTTTTATACACTTTTAGTCTTGAATGTTTTTGGATTAACTGTGGCTTCAAGATAGAATCATATACAGTATTCAAAAATAGAAAGGAAAAGTCCTCCGGGGGGTACTGGAGGTCGGCTAGGACGTCCAGAAGAGAAAATATAAAGAATGTGGAAATAGTACGTATAATTGTCCTTTTCTCTTCTTCTCTTATTTATATCTTACTGTTTACTGTTGTAAAGTTTGCTTTAATCTTGCTGGGGATTTCCTGCCTGTTGGAGTATATCACATGCGACTATTGATAGCCGGTCATCACTCATTCTAGAGACACGTTAATTCCATCCCTGCCTTCTTCTTTATCATAAGTAAGTGAAGCCGCGAGTGATTTCCAAATTATCGATAAATTCACGACTCAGGAAGTGAGGAGTCAATTTATCTAGAGAATTTGGAAATCAAGAGTGGCATTTGTTAGGACTATTTAACGAATAAAATTAAGCTGTTTACTCACAAATCATTATTTAAATATAGTTATTTTAAAATATTTATATATTTAATGTAAACGGCGATGTTTGAAAACAAAATGAGAAGCGATGTTTGAAAACAAATGAGAAACGATTGTTATGTTTGTTCATCACTGCAACCAGATCATATTATTTATTGCCAAAGGATCGCAATATTGTAAGAATGCACCCTAGTGGAGAAATCTATAACCAACATTATAGGTATTAATTAATTTATGTAAATATGTCAATTATATTTTTCTGCAACGTTATTTCCTGGGAAAGAATTCGTTTAAGAAAGTGCAAACAGTGGTTTCTTTTCTCTTTTTTTTTGTGGTATAATAAATTGCTACAAATGTTTTTATATTATCTTTCACATGCACTATCAGCTGACATTCGTGCACTATATACCTATATATAAAATCTGGTAACCGTATTTCTTAGAGAGTCAGTCACTGCAAAATAATGCTATGACCTATTCAGAATGTTAAAAAGGGGGAGCTTTCTTTAATACGATAAACTTGTTTGATACATTTTAGGTGAAACATGACTGTGATTGGTTGTATATAAAAAATGATTGAAATGTGATTGGTCATTGACTCCCATTTGGGGCATGAGTTAAATAGTCTGCTGAATATCACATTATTCTCTGTTCCTATCATAACTAACAACCATTGCACGCCGGAACGTATCGATATTTCCTCCAGAGATGCGTTGTGATGTACCCAAGACGAGTACAATTTTTTTTTTAACGGGGGGATTTGCATTAATTTTTTTAGCGGAATATGAGAGAATTTTGTTTATGAGAATACTTTTTTGTGTAATTTTCCTCGGATGCGATGTATCTTCCTTACTATTTTATTTGAAATTAAGTTTTATTTCATTTTTATTTATTTGAATTCGTGGATTCCCAACCTTTTTCGTATCGCGAACCCTTTCCACAACGAGTTGAATTGGGTGAACCACTGACTTTTAAATATACATATACAGTAGACATGCGTAAAATTTAATTCCAAGCAAAGTTTTGGCGAATCCCTTGAAAAAATTTGCGAACCCCTTGGGGTTCGTGAACCACAGGATGGAAAACGATGATTTAAACTATAGAGAAGTGATACAACACCTGAATTGGTAGATAGGATAACCCTCACTACCTGCCATCCGCCTCACTTCACACACTCTTACTCATCTGCTTCGCACAGTGGGTTGCCATTGCTGGATTCTGGCTTCGATTAATGTGCCTTGCAGTTAAAAACGCAGATAATTTTTTGAACACGTCGTTGGTACATCACAACGCTTGTCTGGGGGAAATTTAAAAATATGTTTCGGCTTGTAATTGTTGACAGTTTCCTTGTAAGATGGATTACGTTTGAATGAATGAACATTACATGTTTACCTTATGAAGAGAACAAGGTCATGTCAAGGCTACAAATGTTAACAATAGAGGACTAAAAAAACTATAGTTAAAAAACTAATGAATTAAACAAATTGAGGAACTTTTTCCGCATTTGGTATGTTTGCTGCATTGTAACACATCAATTTCATTGCAAACAAACAATTCAATGTTCGTAATAGGTCAATTAAACCGGTTCAACTCGAGCTGAGCTTCCATCTTGAATCCAAATGGAATTCAACAGCTAGCAAATAGTATTTAGTTAGATTCGGCTAGAATGAGTGACTCTATAATAGAATAGAATATATTTATTTAGAATAAAATAGATTTACTTAGCCTGGTGGAGTTAAGACCATGTCACTCACCAGGACAAACATATGTTACATATAAATACAAAAAATTACAATAATAGTCATACTAAACAATTAATTATCTGTCAAATTGAATAATAATGAAAATAATGTCTAATAATACAATAAAATTAAATACAATTAAAATTAAATTAATGATAGAATGAATACAGAAAGGAATAACAGCTCGAATCTACTATACATAAAAAGAAAAGAAAAAAATACAAAGAAAGTAATAAAGTATAATGAATTAATCTGTCGCTTATTATACAAGGAATTAGGTAAATATATTAACAGGTCTTAAAACTATTTTTATTAAATAATGAAAAAAACAAATTTTTAATTTTTAAAAAGTGATATTAGTGAGTTATTTCTGTTAGTAATTTTATGTTCATTTTGTTTCTGAAAGATTGTAAAGTTTGGCAGTCTCTGACATAGGGTGGAAGGGAATTCCAGTTTCTAGCAAGAGGAATTGTAAAAGATTTCGAATAATAGGTAGTGTGATGAGGAGGGATATAAAGGACACTGCGCTCAAGGCCACGCTTTCAAGTTTTTGATTGGGAAACCTCCATCAGGGATATCTAAGTGTTATTATTGATTCTCCAGATTATATAATTAAGATGTGTTTTTGCCTCCAATCCTGAAGGTCGAGGATTCAATCCCGGTCGGATATGTTTAGGATGGTTGAGGAAACAAGATATAAGAGCTGGCGGACCCGACATTAACCACACGTCACTCCAATACCGACTGGATGATTGTCCACTTCTGTGATTAACACATGTGGATGTGAGGCCAGCAGTCAGTTGATCTTGTAGGGCTTGCCACGCCGTGGAATTTAAACCATTCAGTCTGAATTAAATTATAAACAATTCCTGAAAATAATTATATTGGTGAACTTTCCTCAGGAATTAGCCTAGTAGAAATTGAACTTTGAAACGCATTACTCACCATATGATGAAACCCTTGCGCTGGATTCAAAAACCATGTCTTTATCAATAGTTAATATTGAAGATTTGTCTTCGGAACTTTAAATTAATCAAATCGTCCTGTCAAAATATTATGTACATACATATATACATAGTGTTCTGCCCACTGCACACTCAGCATTCTCCACTCTTTCTTTAACTCAGCTTTCCTTCTTGTATCCGCATACAAACCATTTATTTTCATATTGTCTATCATCTGATGTCTTTTTCTGCCTCTAACTTTCTTTCCGTTGACCATTCCTTCTAGAGCATCCATCAGCAGGCAGTTTCTTCTTAGCCAGTGGTGAATCCAATTTCTTTTCTTCTCCTTTATGAGTTGCAGCATTGTTCTTCCATCATCCACTCTGTCTAGCACACATTTATTAAAATATTATATATGGAAGAATAAGTATGGTGAATATAGTTTGCACCTCAGTTCCAGGAAATACATTGGGCTCTGTGAACAAATGGTGACTCTTGTTAACGTGTTTTTAAATACCAGTGAAGAAAAGACTACACTTGTTGTTCGGATGTCGAAATGCTTACAACAAGGGGTTTTAAAGCGTCACAAATAACCGACTGTGTGACGCGGGGTTCTTAAGTTTTGGCGAAAAGTTAATGTGACATAAATTAATGACAAGAGTCACAGGAATGTGTTAGGTGTTGTGTTTCACTCTAGATTCCACTGAATTACGTTTGTTTACACAGACACGCCAGGGCTTAGAAACTCGAGCGCAAGGAATTTAAGACATTCGCACTATTTCGTATGGATTTCACACATCATACTTATAACTTATAATTTATTTATGTTGATTACCTGTTGAATAAAGTTAGATAGATAGATAATCGGTTGATTAATGCCTTTGGCATCGTCCGATTCCTAGTAGCCAATTTTGTCGGTCCGTCCAATCTCCTGGTTGTAGATGTTTCTCCTTCATGTATAAACATATTCCCTGACTCCAGGAGGTTTTAGGTCTTTCTCTGCCTCGTCTTCCTTCAGGTTTCCATTCCAAAACAGATTTTGGTAGTCGATCCTCTTCCAATCGCTGACATGTCCATACCATCTTAATTGCTGAGTTTTAATATAATCTACGCCATAGCGTAGTGGTTAAGGCAGTGCGTTACAAACCGGAAGGTCGAGGGTTCAAGTCCCGGTGGGGTCAGGATTTTTAAACTGACCCAAACCTTCTGGTGGCACCATGGCCCTGGGATCGACTCAGTCTCTAACTGAAATGAGTACCTAATGCTTGTTCTGGGGGTAAAGGCGGCCGTCACGCAGGGCTGACATCAAGTGTCGATTGTCTAGAAAAAGTGGGAGCCTTAACCTCCTACTACCTCAAGGGCCTCCCGAGGCCTGTAGTGAGAACACTTTACTTTACTTTATATATATATATATATATATATATATATATATATATATATATATATATAGAGAGAGAGAGAGAGAGAGAGAGAGAGAGAGAGAGAGAGAGAGGAGAATTCTGAATACCAGCTACGTTGAAATGAGCCAGCACATCTGCTTAGTTTTCATGTTGGCGAAAGTTTTGGTATAGAATTTGGGAACTGTATTAATTAATTTCCTACACGTAATGTTAATAACTTGAACATATCACATTAAATAAAGTTTGTCACTTATGAGAAATAGATTATGGCCCATACATTTATGTCCGTGTAATATTCCTTGAAGAGACACGACGCGTCATTAAGCAAGGCCATCTAGTATTAAGTTATGTCTTCACGCCGTAATCTCCTATAATTTGATATCACAGAGCTGTTGTAATGATAATATATGGAGGTCCGAACATGTAATTAGTGCTAAGCGCTGGCTATGATACAATACTTGTACTTCTACAAACACAGTACAATAAATATTCCAGACTTCACATGCAGGCCTATGCCTGTCGGGAAGTCACGTTTCCCTGTGCACTGCCGCCAATATCAACATTTTGAATGCTGGTTCCTCTTCTCCTATTACTTTTATGATTGGGAATATTTAATGTGGTATCAAATTAACTTTTTTATCTTCTTTGTTGTAGTATTCTAATGTCCGACACATTTGGGAAGAATACACTAATAAAACAAGTAAAAAATGGGAAATTTACTTCTTCTTCTTCTTCGGCTTTCCCCCACTTATAGGTTTGCCGTCTTCAGTTTCCATTTATCTCTAGCATTACAATCTCCCTCTTCCAAATTCCTATCATCCATTATAGTTCTGACGTAGGTTTTCCATTTCCATCTTGGTCTGCCACGTTTATTTCTTCCAGGGGGTGACCATTGGTATATATTTTTTGGCCATCTTTCATTTTACATTCTTTGTACATGGCCATACCATTTAAGCGTTTGATTTTCAATCCTCTTAAACAACAGATGTGGTGACATTCATTTCTCTTCAAAGGAATTAATTTCTTATTTTATCCTGTCTTGTTTTTTGGAGGTTTCTTCTAAAATAATCAAATTAACTGTTCTAATTTTATTCTTTTGTAATTCCGTCAAAGACCAAGTTTCACTTCCATATGACAAAATATTCTGTATTATGCTCTTATAAATTTTCATTTTAGTTTCCTTTGTATTATTTTTGTTCCAAATTATTCCATGTAATGTCTTAGTCATTTTTTGCCATTGCAATTTTAGTCTGTACATCTCTCTCACAGGTACCTAAACTTGCAATTATTGACCCAAGATATTTAAAAAAATTCACACTTTTTTATTTTCCTTGTTTCAAGTATGAGGTCATCCACATCCTTTCCCAAACACATATATTCTGTTTTCTGTAAATTCAGTAAAATATGTCAGCCGGATGGGAAATTTACAGTAATGTTGTTCTCCGTCTCCAATTTCGTCCCACCTACTGTATATGTTCTCATATAAGACGTTTTCATCAATTCCGTTTCCTATCAGCGTCATGATGATCGCAGTCTGCGACATTTAATTGTTCTTATTATTTTATTAGATACAACTTTCCTCATTAGAGGATTGCCTCAAGGACAAAGTGATACAGACAATTAATTTTTGGAATTGATGAAATACATTTTGTAAATACATTTAAAAAAATTCAAATTGTAGGCCTAATTGAAGTATACATACCATAAAGTAGAAATTTTGTAAATATGGTTTCTTAAAATTGAAATTGATCCTCTAATGGCAACAATGGCAATTTTAGAAAGATACACCCTGTCAAAATCTAAGGAGTTCCAAAATTTGGCTAAGAATTCTGGTATAGTACCTCTTGCTCCGATCATCAATCCTGTGGCAGTTATACTATCTAGTTGGTATTTATCTTTGTAATAGTCAACTGTTGGCTCATATATGGCTTTCTTTTCAGAGTCAACTTCCTCAGGTTGGCCACTATGAGTCTCAAAACGGATTGTGGGATCTAATATCATACCAATTTTAGAAGATGGTCTAAATGCAATAATATCTATTCGTCTGTTACTCCCATTAGTGGCCACACCATGAACTTCCTATAAATATCATGTAGCTCACTGTCTGTTCATCTCTCTTTAGGTAAAAAAAAAACTAAGAACTCTCTTTTCAGATATTCCTAAGTAATGCCACGAGTGATTTCCAAATTATCGATAAATTCACGACTCACGAAGTGAGGAGTGAATTTATCTAGAGAATTTGGAAATCAAGAGTGGCATTTGTTAGGACTATTTAACGAATAAAATAAAGCTGTTTACTCACAAATCATTATTTAACTACAGTTATTTAAAAATATTTTTATATTTAAAGTAAACGGTGATGTTTGAAAACTAATGAGAAACGATAGGTAGCCTACGCTTCTACTGCTTCTTTTGTTTATCACTGCAACCAGATCATACTATTTATTGCCAAAGGAACGCAATATTGTAAGAATGCTCTCTAGTGGAGAAAAAATGAAACACATCAATCTGTATATTAATTCATTTTGATGTCGTATACATTTAAGAAAGTGCAAACAGCGGTTTCTTTTTTTGGTGGTATAATCAATTGCTACAAATGTTGACATGTAAGCACTATTATATACAATCTGGTAGCCGTATTTGTTATAGGCTCAGTCACTGCAAAATAACGGTCAGACCTGTTCAGAATATTAAAAAGGAGGAGCTTTGCTTAATATATGATAATCCTAACGTTGATAATTATTTCGTGAAACACGTCTCTGATTGGTTGTAATACAGAAATCATTGAAACGTGATTGGTCATTGACTCCCATTTGGGGCATGAGTTAAATAGTCCTAATATTTACACCTCCGCTAATGTAAGAGGCCACGTTTCACATCCATATCAGGGTGAATAACACTTTTGTATATTTTTAGTTTATTTTTTTAGAAAAAATAGGACGTCACGTGTTCCTGTAATATATAATAACATGCGACTCAAGAATTAATATCCTTTGTTTAATTTCTTTGTGTACCTCATTCCGTTCCTAGGTATTTCAATTCGGCCACTTCTTTCTAATTTACCTCATTTGTCATTAACTGTCCATATAATACTGGCTATTTCTATAGGCCTATGTGACCACATATTTAGTTTTATTAATGTTTACTTCCAGCTCCAATTTTTTAGGGTTACTCAATAGAAATATAGGCTAATGGAAATGGACAATCATAAACATTTTGAAAAAAGTAGCGGGATTCAAATACCTGGGAACAATAATTACAAACACGAATGAGGTGTTTGAAAAACTTAAACATGGGCTCAATTCTGGAAATGCGTGCTATTATACATAACATTCACTATGATTCGAGGGAGGTAAATTATACAGGGGGTGATTTGAAATTAGCCCAGGATAGGGATATATGGCAATCTTATGCTTGCACAGTTATGAACGTAAAACCAACTTTGGAGAAAAACATGATTATTCTGGGGTGGCTCTTAATTATATACAAGACATTTTGTTAATGTTTGGAGTTTGTTGAAATGTAGGATTTAAGAGTTTGCTTACATTTTGTATGTAAATTTTACGTTTACATTAAATGTATGTGTGTAGATACAGGTGTGCTGGTTTGACCTGAATTAGAAACGGTGCACGATGTGCGGGCGGAGCTCGAACCCTAGTGTTGCAGGTCGTTTACCCAGACACTCCTCCCCCTCAGGCTGAAATGAGAACAAACTGGTCGCGGACCCCCGATTTCCAGAATAGTATCAAGATGTATTGTAGAGCAAGTTCATGCATCATCCTACTGTTACGCATTTTCTAAAATATATTACAGGACTTAGTAAGGCCGTTTCTAACTGTGGAATTTTATATGAATTTGGGTCATTTCACGACGACATAAACTGCAAAATTCGTGTACTCAAGTACTGGTTGTGGCTAATCCAAGGCGAAGAAACAATGCACAGAGCAATTTGTACGACCACCAAATTAGGAACGCAAATGTGAAATTCTGGGCAGACGAGGTTAGGAGAGAACTCCAAAAGATTGGGATGGGTTGGGTTTGGGAAAAAGGGACTGAAAATCGCAAGAATGTGTGGAGAAAAATAAGAAGGAGGTACATAGATATAAACCGACAAAATATTTTGGCCGAATGTGCGGGAAAACGATCACTGTTTTACATAGAGACCTAAAACAAGTTTTGGGAAAAGAATCTTATATACTGAATCTAGGATTTAAAGAGAGATCAGGGCTTGCTTGGTTCAGGTTAGGGGCATGGGAATTTTTAAAAATTAGCGACGATCACGATGTGAGAACATGTCCAATGTGCGGGAGCTTTGAAGACGAGATACAAATATTAGGAAAAATGTAACGATTAGGAATATTGGAGGCATCAGTTATTACCGAAAAGATTTCTAAATTCAAATCGTGAAAGATTGGCATGCTACGAGTTATTGTTAAGCCCAGAAAATTGGATAAACTTGGGTAGATTTCTGGACAAAACGCGGAAAATAAGAACAACACTCATTCATGAATGAATAAAATATGTTAACAAATAGCAATACCATTAATTCTTAATAATTCTAATTAACTAACTTAATGTATAATGTAATTGTATTGATATCTAACTGTAATATTATTGTGTTTTCTTTTTTGTTTTAAGTATATTATTACCAAACATCAACTTGTTGTAACGGACTGTCAACAGCACGTTGCCCATATTGTATGTATCTTAATTTTAGTCTAATAAAGTCCTTATGTACTGTAATGTACTTTACAAGGACTGAAAGTGAAGATTTTACGAAAGAGAAGCCTTAATTCAGGATCGTTCTTTCAAAATGAGACGTTTGAATTACAAGAGCACCTGTATCAAGCACTTCCATAACAATGTGTTAATCACAGAGGTGTGGTCAGCGTGTCGGTTCCAACGGGTATTATAGCTGGTTATCTCAACCTGGACCTGCTTTTATTGTAGCTACCCAAATGCCTCCTGGATGGGCACCGGTCCCATACTGGCTGAAATTCCATGAGAAAATATCTTCCCCCGTAGAGACACGAACCAGTGCAAGTCCCGCTGCTCTGCGCCAAGGCATCTTGTCTTAACCACTCGGCTACGGCGCAGCAGTTCCATTCAACTATGTGTAATTGTTTTCTACGTCTCATTCATGTTTTTAACATTGTTATCTGCCACTTCTTACAACATTCCTGCAGTAACAATCAATTAAAATGTGCATCGAAAAATTTTAAAAAGAATTACCGATGTTTGTGGTGAGGTAACCTTGCAGTCTCATTATTTGATGTTTTCGGTATCGCGCACAAGTACTGTACTTATTTGGAGCTCAACACGTACACTAGCCTACATGCAAGTATTAGGCCGTGTGGCCTGTTACGGTCTCAAACAGGAATTTTCCATCCAGCGCTTTTTTGGACGTCCCAGCGATCTTTTGCCTTGGTGGCAGTAGCGAAGCATGGCTTTTGGATTCTATGAGATGGCATTCGTTGAAGTTGGGCTTGCCACTTGTTCTGGTAGTTTTGTATATGGTGAAGAATGGGTTCTACATCCAACTCTTCCATAATTCCCTCATTTCTTTTACGGTCCCACTTTGTGTAGCCTGCTATACGGCGCATAAATCGCATATCATTTGCTGTTATTCGATTTCCATCTCTTCTTCGTATTCTCCATGCTTCACTACCATATCTTAATACTGGTCTTGCAAGAAGCTTATAAAGCCGTAATCTTGTGTTCTACTGTACTAAAGATGGTTTCATTATACTGTTAATTATCCCCGTTGTTTGTAAAATTTGTGATTTTCTTTGATATATCAGCTTCATCTTGAAATGTTAAATTATAACCCAAATAATTAAATTCATTTACTCGTTCTAAAATGTCATCATCCAAAACAATTTTGCTAGGTATAGGGTATTTCCCACAAAAGGCCATCACTTTAGTTTTCTTTGTATTGATTTCCATATTGTACCTTTTTGCGATTATATTAAAATTGTGTATAGAATACTGTAAATCTGTTTCTGTTGGAGCTATTAATACCAAATCATCTGCAAAAAGCGAAGAGTCTATTTTATGGCTTCTATTAATTTGGATAGAACCGTGTCTCATCTGTCGCCAATCTTGGAGTATTTTATCCATGTATATGATAAAGAGCAAGGGCGAGAGGCCACATCCTTGTCTTACGCCCCTATTAATTTCGGTCCATTCTGTTTGTGTGTTATTGATTTGAACTGAAATCAAATTTGTTTTATAGATATTGTATAAATGTTGTAAGATGATAATATAACTAGATAATGTTGTAGTAGACGCTTCATGAAGCCTTCAAATAAATGAGTTGTGGAGAGCGCACAGTGTTAAAGTGACGCAAGCGGAAAGTTTTGTGTGTCCTGCATAACTTACTCTCACAGTACCAAATCCGTTAGCGATCCGCAAGAATGACGATAGCAGTTTTTTATTGTATCGCGGATTGAAGGACGGAAGTTGTTAAACAGTCTGCAGCAGTCCATAAATTAGATGATTTCTTCGCCATTGTTCTGTATTGAACGTGTGCTGAGACCGGCTACTTGATCCCTTTTCATATCACAAGCGGCAGCCTTTATCATTATGTTGTTCCCTTTTTCTATAACCAGGTTGTCTTAATTTCTGAGAACATCCATTCTCTTGCGGACTACAACATATTCAGGTCTGTTTCATCTATCTGTATATCAACAAGAAGGATTAAGCCCAATGGTCTGTTCCGAACTCATTATAGGTCGAATTGGTCCTTCCATCTCTTCAATGGTCTTCCCAACATTCTTCTCCCTTTTGGTTTATAATTATACATTCTTCTTGGTATGCGCTGTTCATTCATTCGTAATACGTGCTGAAGATAAGCATTTTGATAATATTTTATTCTTTCACAGAGATTAAATATATTAAGTTCTGTTTTTATATCTTCGTTTTTCTTTTTATCGGTCCTTTGGTATCCTGCTATTGCTCTCAACATCTTCATTTCAGCAGCCTCTATTTGTTTACTATCTGCTTTTTGTTAATGTCCAGGTTTCACATCCATAGATAAGAGATGGAACTGCCAATACTTTGTAAAACTTCAAAATAGTTTATTTTCTAGTCTTATTCAATAAAGTGCGTTTAACTGTGCCACATAGATAATTGAATCGTTGCATTTTAGTCTGTTTATCTACATTTCTGTCATTCCCTAAATTACACCCCACATAATTAAAATTCTGAACTTGGTCTATAATTACATTGCATATTTTCCTTTCAGAGCTAATATTTTTTGTTTTAGTTGTAGATATTCTTAAACTGTATTTTAAAGTATAAAGGAATTGTTGTAAAGCATTTTCTGATGCTGTCATTATTACTTGATCGTCTGCAAAAAGCAGAGTTGTCAATACACTATTTATATTAATTTGTTCTTGCCATTCATTTATAGTTAACTAATTAACTCACTGCCACTTTCGAAACCGTAGGTTCATGGCCGCGCGGATATAAGCTCTACTTTCATCCCTATCTTCAGCTAATTTTTTTCACTCATTCCTTGAATAATCTGCTTACCTCAAATCATGGTAATGTTATTCTTCGGTCTACCAACTAGGCGTTTTCCCTCTGATTTTCCTACAAGAAAGTTCCATAGCCGAGCAGTTGAAATCATCAATCGTAAGTGCAGCAACTATGGGAATTGCGCTAGTTAGAGTCTCCATGTGGACCGGTGTCCATCCAACATGGTGAGGATTCTAAATAGCGGCTCCAGGTTGCGGAAATAGCGATAACAGCCGTTCGAGCTTTTGAAGCCCCATTTACAATTGCAGAAAGATCGAATTCATTAACCATCAGAATCTAATCCTTAGAAGTGGGAATTTAGCACAAGTCGCTCTAGCGGCTGCAAGTTTCGATGTTTGGCAGCGTTACTGTGTGTATGCTATAGAAATAAAACGAGAACGATTTTCTACAAAGCTCAGCGAAATTCAACAAGTGAGAGTGGAAGATAACTTAGAAGCTAAAATACGAGTATAAAAATCACCCCAGCTACCGATATGTTTATTTTCTCACAACTAAATCGTGTGTGTGTATAGTTTAATTTACAAAAGCAATACAGTAAAATAGCAAAACTGGACCAAGCAGAAAAATTCACCCAGTTTATAAGTTCCCAGCAGACTGAATTTTATCTTTATTTTATCAATGTGCTTGCATGGATTTCTAATCTTTATAGGATATATATATATATATATATATATATATATATATTATGGGTGCGAAACATGGACTCTTACTTTAAGGGAGGAAAGGAGATTACAAATATTTGAGAATAAAGTACTTAGGAAAATGTTTGGACCAAAGAGAGATGAACAGACAGGTGAATGGAGGAGACTACATAACAATGAACTACATGGTCTGTATAGGAAGCCAGATATAATAAGAACAGTTAAGTCTCGTAGACTGCGATGGGCAGGACATGTTGCACGTATGGGGAATGAAAGACTTACATGGAAGCTTCTTGTAGGAAAGCCAGAGGGAAAACGCCCAGTTGGTAGACCAAGAATGAGGTGGTAGAATAACATTAACTATGATTTGAGGGAAGTAGATTATACAGGGAATGATTGGAAAGCATTAGCTCAGGATAGGGATGTATGGAGAGCTTATGTCCGTGCTGCCATGAACCTACAGGTTCGATAGTGAGTAAGAGTAAGTATAGGCTATATATATATCTTATGTACGTGTGTATGTCACTGAACTCCTCCTAAACGACTGGACCGATTTTTATGAATTTTTTGAGTGTGTTTGAGTGGGTCCCTGGATGGTTTAGATTCACACTTGGACCCGGTAAAACCATGACGTCCAGGAGTTCATCTGAAACAAAACATTAAAAATTCGCTCTAGCAGTTGCAATTTCCGCTGTTTAACAAAGATACTCAGTATATGCTATTAAAATCATCACAATTCGGTCGTTAGAAGTGTGGGTTATCTCAAATTGATTCGAAATCGCCATGTTTGGTTTGTCGCAGTAAATGCCATATGATATAATTAATCCTTAATATTTCGTTTGTTTAGGCGTAGCGGCGCACACCGGGTATTAGCTAGTGAAAGGTACAACTGTAATCAATGATTTGCATGACAGAAGCAAGATGTGTTGTCTTGAGCTATTGATAGTTGTTACAGCGGTCATCCACCTGATGTTCGCGCATCACTACAGTATGGAACACATGTAACCAATCTTTGCCACTATCTCTGGAATTCCCTCCCCTCTTATATTTTTTATATGTGCATGCCAATGTCTTTCATTTAATAACTTCTTCTTCTTCTTCTTCTTCTTCACGGTTTAGGCTTATTTACTAGCCTGTTTCGGCTCCAAATTGCTGCTGTTTCCATTCTTTGGTCTTCCCAGACTTCTTCTTCCTCGTGGTGAATGGCTGTATGCTGCTTTTGGTATTCTATTCCCAGTCATCCTTGCCAAGTGTTCTTTACAGTTTGTTCTGTATTTCTATATTGTTGTGTTTAATTCCTCTACTTTTAGTTGTCTTATTTCTGTGTTATGTTTTTTGTCTGTTCTTTGATATCCTGCTATTGGTCTGAGGAATCTCATTTCAGCAGCTTGTATTCTGGCAGGTTGTTGTGTTGTCACTGTCCATGTTTCGGATCCATAAGTAATAATAGGTACTGCTATTGTCTTGTATAATTTCATTATAGAGTCTTTCCTGACTTTTAATAACAGCAAGATTATTTGTGGTAAAATATGTGTCTAAAGATCTTCTTGTTCTGCCTCTTGGAATTAGCACCATCAACATTCTTTTCCCTTTGGGTTTAGGCCTATAGTTGAATAAAATGTGTGAAATTCACATTGCTGTAAGTACGACAAAACGATGTATAAAGATTTCAAAATACTATCACCATATATACCAGTATATCCACCAGAGAGCCACATGAATACCCAAATAGCACTGTATATTATTATCATTATTATTATTATTATTATTATTATTATTATTATTATTATTATTATTATTATTATTATTATTATATTTATGTTGGAGTGTAACCTCGTGTGGGAAGTAAAACCACTGCCCTCTATGTATACTACATACAATGTATATATAATAATAGGCCTATATCCAAAAGGTAGTGTTAATATACGAAACAAATCACCGCATTTTAAATGAACTCAACTTTATTTGAAACAATATGAAACAATAAATACGGTACTTGCCGCCATTTTATGACTGATTGGTGTCACGGCTTATTGTAGTCTCAACTAATAAACATTGGCCACAGTGTTGACGTTAGTCGGTTGTTTATAATGAACGCAAATATTTCCAACAAAGATGTTATTATTTTACTATTATTTATTATTTTGAAAACACCATCGCGCAAAGAAAATAATGTACAACGCACGTTTGTGAAGTGTTTTATACAATCTCGGAAATTAAAAACCGAGCGATAGCGAGGTTTTTAAACATTTCCTCGCTTCTGTAAAAACCACTTTGCAACCTCGCATCGTAACATACTGTAATGTTTGTTTTGTAAGTACACTAATTGTTCATCTTTTCTTTTTCAGGTAAGTGCAACTTTATTTCGAGATTGTAAATGTGAGTAAATCTTTTATAAATGTAAACTGTTTAGTTGTTATTGTCATAAGTAACCCGCCACGAGTGAGGAGTCAATTTATCTAGAGAATTTGGAAATCAAGAGTGGCATTTGTTAGGACTATTTAACAAATAAAATAAAGCTGTTTATTCACAAATCATTATTTAAATATCCATCCATCCATAGTAATTCTGCCCGAAGGCAGGTCCTTCACTACAACCATAGCATTTTCATGCTATGCTTGCAGCTTTACTAGGGAATTGTAGGTTGATAGCTTCCCGTTGCTTTCCACGCCGGTGAAGGATGATGATGATGATGATGATGGCCATATGATTTCGGGGAGCGTTTGCGCCTTAAAATTTTCCTGACATTTGTCTTACAGGTGAGGAAAAACCCCGATAAAAACCTCACCCAGAAAAACTGCCCCGACCGGGGATCGAACCCGGGCCCGCTGCGTGACGAGGCAGCACGCTACCTCGAGACCACAGCGGTGGACTTATTTAAGTATAGTAATTTAAAAATATTTATTTAATTAATGTAAACGGCAATATTTGAAAACAATTGAGAAACGATTGGTATGCTTCATTTGCTTCTTTTGTCCATGACTGCAACCAGATCATATTATTATTTATTGCCAAAGTATCACAATATTGTAAGAATGCACTCTAGTGGAGAAAAAACGAAACACATCAAACTGTATATTAATTCATTTCTGATGTCCTGTGATGTAAATATGACAATTATATTTTTCTGGAATGTTATTACCTGGGAAAAATACATTTAAGAAAGTGCAAACAGTGATTTCTTTCTTTTTTTTTGTGGTATAATCAATTGCTACAAATGTTTTATATTAACTCCCGCATGCGCTATGTGTTGACATTCATGCACTTTATATACATTCTAGTAGCCGTATTTCTTAGAGATTCAGTCACTGCAAAATAATGCTATGACCTATTCAGAATCTTAAAAAGGAGGTGCTTTCTTTATTATGATAAACTTTAGTTGGTAAATTTTAGGTGAAACAAGGCTGTGATTGCTTGTAAATAAAAAATAATTGAAATGTGATTGGTCGTTGACTCCCATTTGGGGCATGAGTTAAATAATCAAAATAAGAAGTTTTCTTGAAAATATACAGAAAATACTTACATTTAGAGACTGACTATGTTCAGTTATAAAGAACCTGGGGGCCAGAAATGTTTTCTAATCAGGTGGAGGGCCGCAGAGGTTATTGTACCAAAATTGTAACCAATAAGTAGACTTTATTTATCTCTCGTGAAATGAATATGTATAATTATTTTACAAGTAACACAGACTGGCTGTTCAAAGTGACTATTCGAAAACACAATCGCACTGAAGAGGGAGAAGTTATTGTTCTTGGTCACTTTCTCTCGCAACTAGTGGTTATTCAGCGGATGAACTTGCCTAGATTCAATAAAATTATACCTTGTACTGTAATAGAAGCTATGATTACAATTAATGAGATTTTGTGGATGTCTAAGGGTCGTATGTATGAACGCATTAGACCGTAAAAGTCGTTCTCTGCTGAGAAAGTTGCATCCAAAGACGTTTGTGCGTACTCAAAAATCTGTTCATGCGATAATAATTGTCGAAATTCCTAAGCTACCTGGTGAGGTGACTTTGCAGAGAACGAATCGTGAGCAACCCGATGGGAACCGATGGTAACCGATGTAGTTTGAAACCTTGCCGCGTACCTTGCTGCTTTATCCAAGATGTCGGACCTTGAAGACTTCGATCATGTTTTCGGTATACGCGGAGATGAGGAATTTGATAGAGTCTACAAAAGAATTCAACTGGAAGAACAGGAGAATCGGCGTAATATCGCGCGACGCAGACGTCGTCGTATACGGCATTATTTGCGGGACGCAAGCGTAAATGCGTTCCTCTAGCAGACGAAAATAACGGAAGTGGTTTTATCGCTGAGAATTCTGGGTAATTTCTTGCCAATATTACGAGAACGACGACTTTGATGCATGACCAGTTAGTGGGTCGCTGCACTTGCTCACGGTGAGTCAGCTCACCGGTGATTGGAAGTAATTTGAGTAGAGACTAATGTATTTGCATGCGGCCCTTAATGTTAGTCCCACTCTATGGTATCTTCACCTTATCGTGGTGCAGTGGCTCGTGTGCTTAAATGATCCTGAGAGCTATGCCGGCGGTAGCATTGCTGCAGGTCAAAGGCGATAAGCAAGACGAAAAAAGTACCTTTGTCGAAAGAGTGACGATCTTTCACCGTAAAAATACAACCGTCAAGAAACGCAGACATGGGTTCTACTGGGATAAAATTTTCCGGAGGTAAAATTCTCCCCCATTCGGTTCTTCGGGCGGGGACTACTTCAGGGAATTATGCCAAAGGCTCAAACACAGTAACATGGAATGTTAGGACTGGTGAATGGAGAAGACTACATAACAATGAACTACATGGCCTTTATAGGAAGCCAGATATAATAAGAACAGTTAAGTATTGTATTGTAGCCTCACTATGATGGTTGTCCAGCGGCCCTCGCTTTGCTTCTCCGCGGCTGTTATATGTAATTAAATTCAAAGATGCCGACTACCGCCAGTATAATAATTCCGCATGTTAATCATTATCAAGCATTGTCGCGCGGCAGCCGCTTTTATATAAACTGACAATCATCATAGTGAGGCGATAATACACTGCGATGGGCAGGACACGTGGCACGGATGGGGAATGAAAGATGTGCATGGAAGCTTCTTGTAGGGAAACCAGAGGGAAAACGCCCAGTGCGTGAGATGAGAGAATAACATTAAGCATGATTTGAGGGAAGTAGATTATACAGGGGATGATTGGAAAGCATTAGCTCAGGTAGGGATGTATGGAGAGCTTATGTCCGCACGGCCATGAACCTAAGGGTTCGATAGTACCAGTGAGTTAGTTAGTTTAGTGTTGGTCCGTTCGGATCTTAGTAAAAAGTGATACGATTATCCATGATTTGTACGCGCGGCTCGGCGCGGTGTTCTGTATGAAGATGTAACGTGTCCACTTCACATGTGATTTACGCAGCTCATAAATTTATGGCATTTTAATTAATTCGCTTGCGTACAACAGTTTTATTAGCGTGTGCTGCCCCCTGGTCACGCAATTCTGTTTGCTTGAGTACACAGGAGGCCCTGACATCACTAACTTGTACTTTAATAAAAAGTGAACCCACAACAAGCCTTGATATCAGGTCGCCTTTACTCCCAGGACAAGCGTCTCACACACATTTCGTTTAGAGGTTGAGTCGATGATGTGGTCAGAGGGTTTGGGTGGTTACAAAATTGTGACCCCACCGGGACTCGAACCTTCTATCTACCAGTAGCGCATTGCCTTAATCAAACATCAATTTTTAATCGACCATCAGCCTCGGTGGTCTAGGGGTTAAGATCCTTGTCTATAGTCTCTAGAGTCGCTGGTTCAAACCCGGCCGGAGTCGATGGATTTTTTTAGAATGGAAAAAATCTAAGATACGATCCTCCTGAAGGGATTCTAAGCCGTGAGTCCTGAGTCTGAAGATTTTTGGGCTCGTTGTGAAGAATATGAACCCTAAATCAGTGGCTATGAGAAAAATATAATCGGCCTTTCCCTTCGAAGTAATACTTTAGTTGTTTGTTAGATGTCTCTTTGAGGACAGATGTCACTCACTGACATCTGTACAGAAATAAGCGTAACGAAATAGGTTGAGTGCACTCATGTACCACGCAGAGATTTAAGGACATATACTAGACTAAATTCAATCAGTCATTTTTCGTCATTTCAAAACTTGTTCTCTTTAATTATTTTACGTTGGTTGTGTCAACTCAAGTACAAGTCTGTCGGCACATTGCATTCAGTTATAATACTTGTGTTGTGCACTTACTGAAAAATATTGTATTCTTCAGAAGTGGAAAATATCACCGAACAGGTCGCTTCGTATGAGGAAGTTTTCAGGGGTAGGAAGCAACGTTTACGCTCTCTGCTTTAGCCCTATCCCAACAATGTTAAAATATAAAACTTTGAGACCCATTTTCTCATAAACTATTTGAGGTATAAATGCGATTTTTTTACACTGTTCAGATACTTGTTTAGTAAGTTTACTGAACCACTTTTGAGTTACATTTCTTCGTACTTTTGGAAATATAATTTTTCAACTTTTTAATTTTTGCAAATTTTCATTTTAGAAAAATAACCAATAATTGTAAGAGCACCAAGTGGTCCCATATCAACAGATGTAAGTACTATACATGCTCATGTATTTACCTCTTACAGTTTCTGACTATTTAACTCACGCCCCAAGTGGGACTCAATGACTAATCACATTTTAATTATTTTTTTATTTACAACCAATCACAGTCGTGTTTCGCCTAGAATTTACCAACTACAGTTTATCATAATAAAGAAAGCACCTCCTTTTTAACATTCTGAATACGTCATAGCATTATTTTGCAGTGACTGACCCACTAAGAAATACGGCTACCAGATTGTATATATAGTGCATGAATGTCAACACATATCGCATGCGGGAGTTAATATAAAAACATTTGTAACAATTGATTATACAACAAAAAAAAGAAACCACTGTTTGCACTTTCTTAAATGTATTTTTTCCCAGGTAATAACATTCCAGAAAAATGTAATTGTCATATTTATAACATAGGAGATCAGAAATGAATTAATGTACAGTTTGATGTGTTTTAGTTTTTTCTCCACTAGAGTGCATTCTTACAATATTGCGTTCCTTTGGCAATAAATAGTATGATCTGGTTGCAGTGATGAACAAAAGAAGCAAATGAAGCGTACCAATCGTTTCTCATTTGTTTTCAAACATCGCCGTTTACATTAAATATATAAATGCTTTAAAATAACTATAGTTAAATAATACTTTGTGAGTAAACAGCTTAATTTTATTCGTTACATAGTCCTAACAAATGCCACTCTTGATTTCCACATTCTCTAGATAAATTCACTTCTCACTTGGTGAGTCGTGAATTATCGATAATTTGGAAATCACTCGTTGCATTACTTATGAAAATTTTAGTTTGTCGAAAAAAAAACAGTTTAAGTAAAACGTTGGTTGTGCCAAATTAGTGAAGCAGCCTTACTTTTAAAAATGTATTAAAAATACTTAAAATGAGCAAATGCCAATAATATAAATTTGTGCAGAATATTTCAAAATATTTAAAAGTACAAAAAATCAAATTTGAGAATTTTTTACTAAATCACCTTTTAATCTCCCCCTTAACATAAATATGTATACCATAATGCTACTTTAATTAACTAAAGAATTTGAAATGATTTCAGGTAGGCCTAATGTGAATCATGGATGCAATGCTCTTCCCCCTTAAGCGCCAGCCATGAGAACAGACAGAACTGTATTGATTTTACAAACTTGTGTAACATAATATTGTATTTTATTAACCGGTTATCTGTTATTCACGGATGGAGTCCGTTGACTTGCTGTTCCAATGACCCATAATAAAATGTGAATCCATCTTTGATGTTTGATAATGTCCAATAGTGTTTTGTTTCACTCTGTAAACCAATTTGACAAACAACGATTTATATCTTCTGACAGAAACATTACTCTCTTTAACACTTGATGTCATTCCTTCAAATCTGGGCGCATAACAACCAACAAATTTCTCTCAAAACACCTATTTCTGATAACAACCTAGCACGCATGGGCCACATGGGAATAATTTTATAGTAATTGTAAATAATTAGATAAAGATACTAGATTGAAGTTTTATAAAACATTGGCAATTCCTTCATTACTTTATGGAAGTGAAACTTGGATAATGACCAAAAAATTACAAAGTAGAATCCAAAGCGTAGAAATGAACTTCCTTAGAAGAATAAAAGGCTGCACAACATTGAATCGGATAAAGAATGAAGATATAAGAACACAGTTAAATATATATTATATGTATATATATATATATATATACTCAATGATAAAATCAAGGAATATGCCTTACTTACTTATTCACTGGCACTATCGAACCCGTAGGTTCATGGTCGCGTGGACATAAGCTCTCCATACATCCCTATCCTGAGCTAATACTTTCCAAGCTGTTATTGCTTCTATCCTTGATGAAAGTTGTATGCAGAATGAATAGTGTAATTCTTTTATAATTTTAAAGAACATTATTACATCACATGATGTTATATTTAAATTCTATTGGTTAATATAAGATTTAAATTTGATTTGTTAAATCAAAAAGTTAATTGTTTTAACATCCAATCAGAGTTTAGGATACTTTCATTTAAAAAATATGAAATAAAGCAGGTGTTCTTATTACAATTATAACAGAAAGCTTTATAATTCTGACAACAATGGCTATAAACAATTTTAAAAGCATTATTAAGAAAGACTGTTATGTAATACAATTTTTTTAATTGTTACTGAGGCATTTATATTCAACAATGAACAACAATAAATTATTTAGATATTTTTCTTTATTTAAGATAAATTTAAATATTAAAAGAATTTTAAAGTATAAAATGATTAACTTAAACTTTCATATTTATTATGATATTAAAATCCTGCTGTACAGTAACAATTAAAGAAATTGTATTACATAACAGTATTTGTAAAGAATGCTTTTAAAAATTGTTTAAGTCATTGTTGTCAAAATTATAAATCCTTCTGTTATAACTGTAATAAGAACACCTGCTTAACTTCATATTCTTAAATGAAAGTAAACTAAACTCTGATTGGATGTTAAAACAATTAACTTTCTTATTTAACAAATCAAATTAAACCTTATATTTAAAGAACTATTAACCAATAGAATTTAAATATAACATGATGTGATGTAATAATGGTCTTAAAATTATAAAAGAAACTTCAACAAATATAGAAGCAATAGAGCTCTCCTGATAAAATGCAAATATTTAATACAAGAAGAATAGTTGATTCAAGATAAGAAAATTATTTAATTTTAATTGACGGTGACGAAATAATACCACCTACATTTACTTGAGCTGTTGGGAAATTAAGAAGTGAACACATTTGCAATTATATCTATAAGAAACATTTTTTAGTAATTTTGAAGTGTTTTCCTATCCAGTGTACCAACTTCCGACCCTAAGAAGAGAATCCGGCTCTACCGAAAATTAAACCCAACCTGAACGAGTAATCATTTTTCGGGACACAAATCCTTGTTTAAAATGTTACAACATCGGGCATGAAGAGAATTACTGCTTCAGTAGAGCACGTTGTACGAATTGATAATTGAATAGGAACATGGAAACTTGTTGTAGGAAAACCAGAAGGAAAACTCCACATTCACGAACAAGAGTGAGCTGCGAGAATAACATTAACCATGATTTGAGGGGGATGAATTATACAGGGGATGATAGGGAAACATATCGGATTAAGAATATATGGAGAGTTTATGTCCGTGCGGCTATGATAGTTAATCCATATTTAATTTAAGTTTCACATTTGTTGATGTGAGGGTAATAATGCACTGGAATGACAGTGGGGTTGGATGTCTGTCGGCAATGGAATGTAAATGGAAACTACTTGTTGTGAGCTGTCAACACTCTCGGAGCAGTCGACAGACACGTACATACAGTATTCTACATAACTCACTGGCACTATCGAACCCGCATCTATAAGCTCTGAGCTAGTATTTTTCAATCGTTGTGAATTTTTTTAATATCTTGGGTCAATAATTACAAGTTCAGGTACCTGTGAGAGAGATGTACAGACTAAAATTGCAATGGCAAAAAATGCAACTAAGACATTACATGGAATAATTTGGAATAAAAATATTACAAAGGAAACTAAAATGAAAATTTATAAGAGCATAATACAGAATATTTTGTCATATGGAAGCGAAACTTAGTCTTTAACGGAATTACAAAAGAATAAAATTATAACAGTTAAATTTGATTATTTTAGAAGAAACCTCCAAAAAAAGACAGGATAAAATAAGAAATGAATTCCTTGGGAGAGAAATGAATGTCACCACATCTGTTGTTAAGAGGATTGAAAATCAAACATTTAAATGGTATGGCCATGTACAAAGAATGGAAAATGAAATATGGCCAAAAATATATACCAATGGTCACCCCTGGAAGAAATAAACATGACAGACCAAGATGGAAATGGAAAACCTACGTCAGAACTATAATGGATGATAGGAATTTGGAAGAGGGAGATTGGAATGATAGAGATAAATGGAAACTGAAGACGGCAAACCTATAAGTGGGGGAAAGCCGAAGAAGAAGAAGAATTCCCTCTATTAGTATATTACAACGCGAGGTTGGGAAGTGACTTTTACAGAAGCGAATATATTATTAAAAACCGACCGATAGCGAGGCTGTAGCGTATTGACGTGTCCCCGAGACAACTAAACAAATGCCTTCTTTGTACGATAGTGCGTTCTGTCGTACTTACAGCAATGGCGACCAAGATTCAAAGTTCAATTTTCTAAATTTCGGGGTTGCCAACCTATAAATAACTAAATAACTATACTGTAATATTACAAATTTCTTACCTAGTGCGGGAAGTAAAACCACTGCCCCTTATGTATACTACGTACAATTTATATACAAAAATATATCCAAAAGGTAGTGTTAATATACGTTATACGAAACAAATCACTTTATTTTAAATGGACTGAACTTTATTTGAAACAATGTAAAACAATAAATTCGTACTTGCCGCCATTTTATCCCTGATTGGTGTCACAGCTTGCTGTAAACTCAACTAAATTACTTTCAGCATTTACCGTATAAACATTGCCCAGACTGTTAACGTTAGTCAGTTGTTTATAATGAACGCAAATATTTTTTTGAATAATAATAGCTTTATTTTACCTGGCAGAGTTAAGGCCTTGTCTGCCACTCGACCAAGTTCTAAAAAGATACAAAAAAATAATTTTACATCTAAATTACAATATACATAAACGATTACATGTTATAAATATAATACAATTAATATTTATAATGTATTTTGATTTACTCTAGGTTTAACGAATTAAATATATATATGTGCAAGATATATAAATGAACGAGAAAAAAAAATTATTTTACTATTATTTATTATTTTTGAAAACGCCATCGTGTAAAAATGCTGTACAACACACGTTTGTGAAGTGTTTTACAGAATTTCGGGAATTAAAAACCTCGCTTCTGTAAAAACCACTTCCGAACCCCGCATTGTAATGTACTATTATAATTAATCATGACGGATTTTTAACATTTTTCTGCATATATTTAACTCATGTTTTCATGGCCGGACCTGATGTGTGCACTAGCAGTCAGAGGTATTTTAGGAAATATCCTCGTGGATTGAACCCGGACCGCATGAATAACATCGCCTGGCGGAAGGATACTTTTATTAGATCAGTTTTAGCACGCACGCACGCCATAACTTCCGCATTCAGCTGCATTATGTTAGTTGCACGAGCGGTAGAAACATCTGGAAACAAAATACTTCACATCTCTTTGAGCACCGTGCAACAGTGGAACAAGTATTTAGCGCTTTTAAGAAACAACGTGCAATCCGGAGCCTCTTATAAGACGCCACATCTAATATGAAGGTAGTGTATGCTTTTAGTCGGTCTTTGCCTCTAGTCGCAAGTGTCGTGGGTTCAAATCCGGCCGGAGTCGATGGATTTTTAGGATGGCAACGGACAAGTCCTCCGGGAGGCACCGAGCCTGAATAAAGAGGCCTCTGAGCAACATTTACCGACCTTCTTCTTCACTTCACGGGCTAGACAAATTTCCTGTCCCGCCTCACAGTTGTTCTGTCCATCTTTTCCTACATTCCTTGAACCTCTTGGCTTGTAGTTGAATGCTGCTCTTGGTAATCTTGTTACATTCATTCTTTCCAAATGTGTAAACCATTTCTCTCTATAATCTCTGATTTTCTCATCCAATGGATATATATTTAACTCTGTTCTTATATATTAATTCCTTATCCGATCCAATCTTGTGCAGCCGTTTGTTCTTCTAAGGAAGTTCATTTCTGCGCTTTGTATTCTACTTTGCAATTTTTTGGTCATTACCCAAGTTTCGTTCCCATAAAGTAATGCAGGAACTGCCAATGTTTTATGAAACTCCAATCTAGTATCTCTTCTTGTTTTATTCTTTAATGTTTTATGTATAGTTCCAAATATCATTTGAAATGTCGACCTTCTCCATCCAACTAATGCCTTCTAGATAGCCTGTCTCATTGGGTCCATATGTTGAACGCATGGCATCTAACTAAATAAACATGTTAATTAAACAAAAATAAAACTTACAGTTTTATTCGATTTTCATATTTATTAAGATACATTCAGTGACAGCTGTTTCGGTACACTGTACCTTCCTTCTTCACACATGTTAACATGTCATAAACATGAAAATCAAATAAAACTCATAAGTTTTATTTTTATTTAATTAATAAATATGGATTTTCATCAAGTAAACATCAACTCGATTGATTAAATAAACTTGGTATAGTAACTCCAAACAAAGAACGCCCAATATCTCTGTATTTATCTATAGTCTTCTGCCCCAGGGCAGATATTTCACTGCAATCATACAATTTTCATGCTATGCTTTGCAGCTTTATTTTTTTAATTATTTAGAGCCCCACCACCACCCCCCGGGTTACCTCGGGCATAATGCCCTTATCCCCGGGTCTGCTCTATGTCACTATTTATATCTTATCTTTATTGAAATACATAATAAATATACAATTCGGGTATTTGTAGTGTGTAGTTGTTACATAAAATTAAAATAAAGCGTGTTTTGTTTGTTTGTGTATGTGTGTTAATATGTGTTAGGCCTATGTGACTGTGTGTTTAGTGCTTGTTTGTGTATGTGTGTGTGTGTAGTAGTAGTAGTAGTAGACTGATGACGATTTTAACGCCTCTCTTGTCTCCGCTGGTCTTCGTCTCGTCTTAATCCCAAGACTCTTCTTGTGTACTTGGTGAGGGATTTGAAGGCTTCCTTCCCGGTCCAGAATTCTAAGGCGGGCGGCCATTGTGTTTCACCGGTCATGGCTGCTTCCTCCAGCTCCTGCCTGAAGACATTGTACTTGGTAAATTGATAGAGCACGTGGACTACGTCGTCCTCTCCGGGGTTGAAACAATCAGAGAGAGGTGAGTCTCTTAGGCGCGTATCCTGAAATTAAAGTATGCGGTTTCGGTTTCCACTCACTAACTACACTTTCGTCCACATCCTTTGATTCCCCGCAAATTTCATTCCACATTACATTGTGTTGTGTTTTAAAACTGTCCAGCCAACCTAAAGATGCCTCGAATAGTTATTCTCTAGGGATTTAGCAACAGATAGAACTTGACTTTGGAGCATCGGTCCGGAAATTTGGAGATTTATCTTCAATCACTTTAAGTTTTTCATTTAATGGGAATGACGCAGCTTTACTAAGGAATTCTAGGCGTGGTAGCTTCCCGTTGCTTTCCACACCGGTGAAGGATGATGATGGTAATGGTAAGGATGATGATGATGGCCGGATGATTTTCGTGGACATTTGGGCCCTAAGCTTCCTGACATTTGTCTTACAGGTGAGGAAAAACCCCGAAGAAACCTCATCCTATCCCTATCGGAAATCGAACCCCGGCCCGCTGCGTGACAACGCAGCTCGCTACCTCGAGCGGATAGATCAAATTTGGAACGAACCCTCCTTTTTGACATTTGCTTTTACTAACTTAGCAGAAAAATAGGATAAACAGAACAAGCAATATGACAAGATTAAATGTTCACCAATTAAAAAAAAAACAAGTGGGTAGATAATGGAGAGGAAGCTATATATTCTATTAAAACGAAATTTCCAGTTCTGTTTAAGTGGGTGATCCAATTATTTTGTACGCAATCTGGGATCGTATTTCACGATAGTTGGAATAATAATTGTACGTTTTTCGATAATAATACATTCGATATTTTATATGCGGACATTACAATGCGAAAGTTGCTGTTTTAATGATGTGTTGGGAATTCAGTGGTTTATGGCGCCCAGAGATGTCCAGATTGTATGGAAATCAGGCGGTCCTCGGAATGCGGTACACAAAACATATAAACATTCTGGTTTCTATTTCTGTTAGAGCAGCCATTTAGTGTCTGTTAACCGCTTAAATAGAGATGTGGGCAGTTGGTTTATAATAAACTAACTCGAATTACATATTAAAATTTCATTCGTATATTTTGTTATATTTACATAAAGTCTACACTAGTGTTGCATGGAATATTAGTTTGTGTACATTTTTGTTATTTATATAGCAATTTCCAGAGCTTTACTGCCTTTATTTTGCATAAGAGTTCAGGGAACAACTGCTGTAGAGATGGTTTGGGCACTGCCGAAAGTGTTTTTGTGTTCACATAGCTAGTTGAACATGAAGAGAAATTATGCAAAATTGTTGAGCACACAGACAAAATTGACAAAGGACCAAAATCAGATCTTAATCAAGAAATATCCCATAATGTCATACATAGGCCCACTTTCAAATAAAATATCTAAACACTTTAAAAAGTTGAACATTAATGTGGAATTTAAAACTAATAAAACTTTACAAAATATAATAAAAAACAATAAAATCAAAATAAAAAAAGAAAAATTATCAGGTGTATATAAATTGAAGTGTGGCACATGTGACAATGTCTATATAGGACAAACTGGTAGACCTTTTATCTCTCGGATAAAGGAACGCATGAGAGCATATAACAGAAATTTAGAATATTCAAAATATGCTAACCACCTATTCCAATTTAATCATTGTTTCGATCCAAATTTTGAAATTTTACACGTTTGTGATAAGGGTAAGAAGTTGGACATTTTGGAGGCTGTAGAAATAAATGAATTGAAAAGTAGTAATAAACTGTTAAATTCTCAACTTGATTTGAATGAATCCCCTTTGTTAAATTTAAAAATTTAAATAAATTATTGTTGTATTGTTGCTTAGATCAGTTGATATGTACTATAATAACACAATTCATAATTTGTTAACATGTGTGAAGAAGGTACAGTGTACCGAAACAGCTGTCACTGAATTATATCTTAATAAATATGAAAATCAAATAAAACTAAGTTTTATTTTTATTTAATTAATTAATCAAGAATGTTTCTATTAAATAAAACTATGAAAGTTTGATATAATTTACTTAATATTTATTTTATTTAACATTCATAACAGCTCCAGACAATTTTCATAAATACAAATAAATGTTCTATTTATTTAGAAAATTAATTTGAATTATTGACATTCGTCTGATGTAGCTACAGTGTTTTATAGCGTAGCCCATTGTTGACTCATAGCCTTTCAAGTTAACTTTTAGTTACCTTATTTGTCCATAGATGTCATGAATAGCATGCAGTCAACACACCGACTGAATGAGACATCTAACTAAGATATAACTAGGAGGTTGCTGAGAGACTTTTTTATTCAGGCTTAAGGATCTTTTACGAGCCTCAAAGAATGTACTGTCTCGGGACCCACGGCTTAAAGTGTCTCACGGAGGACTTTTCCCTTAAATTTTTCCGCATTATGAATATGTTTCTTGTCTCTGGTTTCGAGGGTCGCGAGTTGGAATCCGACCTAGGCCAAGGAAGGACTTTAAGCCGTGGGTCGCAAGTCTGAAGATTTTCCGACTGGTAAAAGAACCGCAAACCTGAATAAAAAGGCATCTGTGCAAAATTTAACCGATCTTCTTGATCCTAGTAACACCTTAGTTGTCTGCTAGATATCTCATTGTGTCGGTATGTTGATTGCATAATATTTGTGACATCTGTAGAGAAATAAGCGTAACTAAATTAATCTTGTATAGTAACTCCTTTTACTGATGAAAGTTAAAAATTAAATTGTACCTTTTGGTAGGTGCCGTCGTCCCCAACTTTGTTAAAATATTGTACATAAAATTAAGTGGAGCGCTTTCGGAAGTTATCTTCCATCTTCTGCAGCTTGAGTTTCCGCTACTTGTTGTGTTCCAACAAACAGTTGGAATATACATCACCCTACACAACAACAACAACAACAACAACAAAAAGTAGCGGAAACTCAACCTGCAGAAGATGGAAGATAACTTCCGAAAGTGCTCCAGTTAATTTTATATACAATATTTTAACAAAGTTGAGGACGACGGCACCTACCAACAGGTACAATTTAATTTTTAACTTTCATCACATGACTTCACCTCAACGGAACTTGATATGAATGTTACTAGTATTGCTCCTATTACAGACCTGCGAAACTGTGGTAAAGAAGTTGTCCTCCAATGGCTACCCTCCCACTGTGGGATTTCCGGTAATGAAACAGCCGATCTCCGCGTCAAAAAAGGATCTCGCATTGAACAAATGCCCAGATCTAAACCAACACCTTACTCCTCAGTGAAACGCCACATAAAGTTAAAATCCTAAAGTATGAATGACAATAGACTTCAAACAGTGGCCAGTAACAAGAAATGGGAACGCCTAATAAAACATACTGATATACCGAACATACCAAGAAAAACAGAAATAGCACATTTTAGGATGACAACGGACCACGACTGTCTGGCAAAACACCTTCACAAAATCAATGTTCTGCCTTCACCGATATGCATTTTATGCAATCACCCTGAAGAAGGTCATCTGAACAACTGTATCGCTGTCAAAGATGAAGATTCTAAGACCTCAAAGTATTGGAGAGCAAGATGCAGCACATTAGAGAACAACAACAATAACTCCTAACAAGCAGATGCTCACATTGGGCTGTACTATAGTGTTCTGGTCTAGAGCAGGTCTTTCACTGCAAACATACCATTTTCATGCTATGCTTTGCATCTTTACTAGGAAATTATAGTTGTGGTAGCTTCCCGTTGCTTTCCATAATAATGACGATGAACAGATGATGTCCGGGTACCTTTTGGGCCTCAAAGCTTCCTGGCATTTGTTTTATAGGTGAGGAAACCTCATCCAGGAAGCCTGTCCCGACCGGGAATCGAACCCGTGCCCGCTGCATGACAAGGCAGAACGCTACCTCTAGACCACAACGGTGGACGATAGATACTTACTCACTGGCACTATCAAACCCGTAGGTTCATGGCCGCGCGAACATAAACTCTCCATACATCCCTATCCTGAGCCAATGTTTTCCAATCATCCCCTGTATAAACAACTTCCCACAAAGCATAGTTAATGTTATTCTCCCACCTATTCTTGGTCTACCAACTGGGCGTTTTCCCTCTGGCTTTCCTACAAGAAGCTTCCATGCACGTATTTCATTCCCCATTCGTGCCACATGCCCTGTCCATCGCAGTCGACAAACTGTTCTCATTATATCTGGCTTCCTATAAAGACCATGTAGTTCATTGTTATGTAGTCTTATCCATTCACCTGTCTGTTCATCTCTCTTTGGTCCAAAAATTTTCCTAAGAACTTTATTCTCAAATACTCGCAATCTTCTTTCCTCTCTTAAAGTAAGAGTCCATGTTTCGCACTGATAGAATAATAGTTTTATATATTTTCCACTTAACGTTTTTTGAAAGGAGTTGGGACATCAAAAGTCTCTGCAATGCATAATAGCACGCATTTCCAGAATTGAGCCTATGTTTAATTTCTTTGTGCATCTCATTCCTATTTGTGATTATTGTTCTTAGGTATTTGAATTCAGCCACTTCCTCAAAATTTCCCTCATTTGTCATTAGCTGCCCATTTCCATTCTGTGGTCTCGAGGTAGCGTGCTGCCTTGTCACGCAGCGGGCCCGGGTTCGATCCCCGGTCGGGACAGTTTTTCTGGGTGAGATTTTTATCGGGTTTTTTCCTCACCTGTAATACAAATGTCAGGAAAACTTTAAGACCCAAACGGTCCCAGAAATCATATGGCCATTGCAATCATCATCATTCATATTCATCTTAGGTTATGCTTAGGATTAGAGACTCTCCTGTCGCACCATTACCATCATCATCACCCATGGTATCATCGGGGCAACGTAACCCCGCCTTCGAGGTGCCCCAACCTCAGAAATGGGTTACAAGTACGCCAAGCCAGGAGAGAAACTAGGAATGTCGAAAGTCAAAAACCTCGGGCATTTGAAAAAAAAATGTATTTCTACGTGTGACCATATATTTTGGATAGATAAATACATGATATAAATATCCGGACTAGATTATTTTTTTCAGACAGACTTAATATTTGCTTTAAAGGACCATATACAGTATATTGACTGTAGAGGCTATAAAATGTATACAGAACTTTATGAAGTAGCACATTATGATGTTTGTTAAATGGCGGGCGCAGATACACGTAGCAATTGTTATAAATCAGACGTTAATTTACAACTTATAGACGTAACATAAATCACTCTTTACAACATCTGGTTTTAAATGTGATGTTCACAGAGCAAAATTAATGCAACAACAGCTCACATTTACAAATGTTGTGATCTTCAGGAAGTCTAACACAGAAATAAGTAAAAAAAACTCCATGGCGCGACAGACATATAAGGCCCTTGGCTGTTGGCCTCACATCCACATCTGTTAATCACATATAGTCAGCATGTCACCCGTTATAACTGGTTTACTCAACCTGGAGTCGCTACTTATTGTAGCTACCCAAATGCCTCACGTGTTGGGTGGGCACTGGTCCCATACTGGCCGAAATTCCATGAGAAAATTTCTTCCCGCACGGGAACTCGAACCAGCGCAAGTCCTGTAGCTCTGCGCCAAGATTTCTTGCCTTAACCACTCGGCTACAGCGCGGGACTAGAAATAAGCAGCACTCGAATTTATTCACTTTTTTTTTAATGAAAGGAAATATATCTTCTTCTTCTTCCTTTCCAGGATTAGGTCAATGCGACCTGTTCCGGTCTCAAGTCCATCGTTTCCTTGCCGTCCCAAAGATCTTTTTCCATGTGGTTTGTAGGCGTTGATCTTTTTGGGTAATCTTGTATTGTCCATTCTGTCTAAATGTTCTTTCCATTGGTATTTGTGCCCGTCTAGTTTATCAACTATTGAAAATATGTCCAGTTCATTTCTTACTGATTCATTGTGAAATCTATCCATGCGTGTACATCCTTTTACGGATCTTAAAAATTTCATTTCAGTGGCTTGAATGTGTGAGATATCTTTTTTTGTAAGTACCCAAGATTCAGATCCATATAAAAGAACAGGAACAGCCATAATTTTATAAAACCTGAGCTGAGTTTCTCTTCGAGTCTTTCGGAGGGTTCTTCTTATGGTGCCACACATCATTTGATATTGGTTTAATTTATTATGTAATATCCCAATCGTACCTATATGTTATATCTCAACCATATACATTTTCATTTATATTGCGCACGGGCCTATTTGGCCGTACGTGCATAATCCTGTTCCATCGATAAAGAGAGGGAAAAATACGAATAAGTTATATACACGGCTATTGTATTGACACACATACTCTCACACACGCACACTGCACATTGTAAATGCACTAGAGGCCTATTTAACTAACAAATGCACGCTGAAACCAACCTTGAACTTTCTCCCAGAGATGCATTGTGATGTACAAAGGCCGTGCTCAAAAAAGTATCTGCTTTTTTAACCGCAAGGCCCTACAATCCGGCGTCAAATCTCTCATTAAAGTTATAGGGAAGTAATACAACAACTGAATTGGTGGATTGGATAATCCTCCCTTCCTGCCCACTGTCCTGACTCACTTCGCTCCGCTCTTACGAATGCAGGGAGTCCATCTGGTCCGTACACTGGGTCCTTAGATCTTACATTCCACCTGTCATTTTACATGTCCTAATATTATTGTACATCTGGTTACAGGTCTTCATATATATATGTTATGTTGCAGATTTTCGCGGATATAAGTATGCATATGAAAGTGTTCTTGGGTTTTCCGCGTCTTGGATTCAAGTTCGGCCTCTGACCACTAATTCCGACGTTTCGGCATGATCCCACATGTCATTATCAAGGAATGATAAGTTCGAGTCACAAGTTTGGGTCTTATATAATAGAAATACATAGAGTTTTCGCTGTGGTCCGTTTCCGAAGCCGTACACCCACAACGGACTATTTAACACGTAGGCTCCCCACATTAATCGGCTCATCACAATTTAGGAACAAGATCACAAGACTCTTCTTTACTTTTGATACCTCAGCACAGGACATGTCTATCGAATCTTACACAATATCTATGACCAGAGCCTGGAACTCACTTCCCAGTCATGTCAGGGACTGTCAATCGCTGTCATTATTTAAATACAAATTAACTGATATCTTAAGTTCGACACATTGAAAACATTAACTGCATAACAACTATATAGAGCATTCCATTAATAATCATCTAGGAAGCTACTTACTTTATTTTATATCATTTTAATTTTATTATATTCTAAGATTTTGTTAGTATTTGCTAGTATTAGATCACATCATCGTTGTAATATGTTTGGTCTGTATTTTAATAATATCTTAAAAATTGTAATATGTAGGCCTACGTAATTTTCGTATAATTCTACCATTCGCTGGTTGAGTGGAAGAGAAGGCCTTATGGCCTTAACTCTGCCAGCTAAAATAAAGCATTATTATCATTATTATTATTACTATTATTATTATTATCATTATTATTATTATTACTATTATTATCATTATTATTGTTATTATTATTATCATTAGGCCTATTATTATTATCATTATC